>JALBCR010004773.1:537500-724921 GCA_030710515.1 Abscondita cerata | reverse complement strand
TTACACTCATGAAATTTAAAACTTGGACACCACAATTTCTGTAAACAAAAGTTTGCACATTGTGAAGCGGGCTTAAGGGTATCATTTACAATTCTAACAGCAGGTAGTCTCAGCAGGGGTTATCTTATAGAAGGACTGTAGAATGAATCATTACACTAAGCACGTTTTAGAAAATAGGTAATTTACGTTGCTTACTTAATTTTTTCTTTTAAAGAATATATTTGAAGGTATCGCTAATTAAACACCATAGCTCGATTAATTATCGAATCAAAATTTTGTTTAGAAATGTTTACAAAATAAAATTAGAAATAATTTTGATTTAAAAACGTCTACAAGCAATAACTTTTAAATTAAATCAAAAACTAAACATGGTTATTTGGGTTGACTGATTATTACTTATTTTTAAATAAATCTAACCTACTAATTATTGTAAGTTATTAAAAAAATCATTAAACTCTCTATTCATAATATTTAGTCCTTACAAAATGTATATTTTATGACGTTTCATTTTTTTCTGTAGTTAATATAAAAGTGAAAATAAAAACTAAGGCAATTCTTATTGTCAACGTATATATTTAGTTTTTGACAAGAATTTATTACATAATTATAATTAAGATACCAAGTTATAGTTTAAAATTAAATGAAAACTTTTTTTAAATAAAGGTATTACTATATAAATAAATATAAGAAATCAATAATGGGTGTGACCTCCATTATTATTGATACATTCTTGGAGGCGTCTGCTCATTGACGCTATCAAGGTATCAATGGCTGCAATTAGTGCATTACGGTTTACTGGTATAAAATTTGGCCCTTGTTGTCTTCGGATAACAGCAAGTATTCGAGCCCAAACATTTTCGATAATGTTAAAATCTGGGCTTTTGCTGGCCAGGGTAACAAAAAGCTCCAAGTTATTTGCTTGTATCAGTTGCTTACAACCTGCGAAGTATAGGATTTATCATGCCCCGATAGTTAGTTATCGAATGTTCCAAGAAAATATGTGTAAATAGTAAATGTAATCTACTAATAACGTAACGTTAAGTCGTTAATGATGTCCCTATTAGCATCATTTAGGCGGGAAATTTCCAAAATAAAAAAGCAGAAGTAAATTATAATTTTTACTCTTCTTTGTGCGTAAAAATTTGGTTGGCACTATCTTCTTGTTTTCCGCAATTTTCTCTTCTCAATAATAAATATATATGAACTGAAAACTACTGAAAATAATTATGGCACAAACACCGTTTGTTGTTCGGATTGTGGAAATCATAAAAGATCGTTTGTCGTTCTGTTTGACTTTCGGTTCGTTGTTATGTTTGTTGCTCGGTTTGTTGTTCAGGTGTGTACGAAGCTTTACAACTTAAGCAACAATTTTTGGCGAATAAAGATTAGTTTGTGATGTAATATTAGAAACACAAATTTATATCATATCAAATTTATGACAACTTAAAACCAAGAACGTGTATGTTATTGCTAAGAAATTATTAAGGAAAAAGCGCAATTGCAGTGTAAATATTTATAATTAGATATTTTCGAAAGTTTATAAGTCCTCTATTGTAATCTTAATACTTAAAAGAAAATCCTGTCCATTAGCATTATAAGGAAATGGCTTTTACTTTATGAATAAGTTTCAATAACAATAGAATATCCTTGCTTGTTTAATTTACTTCCTTTGAGTCATATTGCTCTAAGGGTTGTTACATTGGTCATTAGAAGTATGTAATAAATAAACAATTACCTACTGTTTGAGAAGGGGTAGTGTGAACCAATAAATAAAGTAAGAAATGTAAATTCAATTTTAGTTTAAAATTTCAAGTGTTGTGAAAATGCCACCTCATCTCGGTGCTGATTTGAAAGCGCGGATTGTTTCGGAATTAGCGGCGTGCCGTAGCGTGGTGAAATTTCACGTATGTTAGATATACCAAAAGCACCGTAGGGCATTACCGAGTAAAATGGAATCTTGAACACACTTTGAAAGAGCCATCGGAAGTGGTAGACCTAAAGTATCTACACGTGCTCAAGATCTCGAGTTGTTTCATTACGTAACAGAACAACCATTTGCTACATACCCAGGGCTATAGCACATTTTCCCGGATGCCGTATAACTGCACAAAAAGATTAAAGGAGATGGGAATAAAGAAGTATAATGCTGCTGCGAAAGAAGTTCTCAGTGACGAAAATATGAGACGTCGTCTGAATTTGCAAGGCGATATGTGAACGAACCTTTGGAATTTTGGAATCGAGTGATTTTAGCGACGAAAAACGTTCAATAGCCGCAACGATGGACTAAAAGTTTTTAGAATGGAAGGAACTCGTTACGAAAATAATCACATATGTCCTAAAAACGAAGTGGTTATTTTTCTGTGAATGTGTGGGGTTGGGTTAGCGCGCGGGTCCAGGAGTTTGTTGGGCTATCGATGGACGTCTTGATTCTGCTGCGTATTTAGATATTTTGGAAACTATTATGAAACCTTCAGTCGAAGTGTTTTATCCAGACGAAGATTATATTTTCCAACAAGTAAGTATTCTTATTTCACTATACTTTCTCCAAAAATAGTTCGGGATCTGTTGAATTAACATTTTCATAATGTATTTTTGTTGTTAAAGGACAACGCCCCTATTCATACTTCGCGGGTTGTGCGCAATTGGATACGAGAAAATAACTTGGAGCTGTTACCCTGGCCAGCAAAAGCCCAGATTTTAACATTATCGAAAATGTTTGGGCTCGAATACTTGCTGTTATCCGAAGACAACAAGGGCCAAATTTTATACCAGTAAACCGTAATGCACTAATTGCAGCCATTGATACCGCATGGGAAACGATTAATATTAATTATATTGATACCTTGATAGCGTCAATGAGCAGACGCCTCCAAGAATGTATCAATAATAATGGAGGTCACACCCATTATTGATTTCTTATATTTATTTATATAGTAATACCTTTATTTTAAAAAAAGTTTTCATTTAATTTTAAACTATAACTTGGTATCTTAATTATAATTATGTAATAAATTCTTGTCAAAAACTAAATATATACGTTGACAATAAGAATTGCCTTAGTTTTTATTTTCACTTTTTATATTAACTACAGAAAAAAATGAAACGTCATAAAATATACATTTTGTAAGGACTAAATATTATGAATAGAGAGTTTAATGATTTTTTTTAATAACTTACAATAATTAGTAGGTTAGATTTATTTAAAAATAAGTAATACAGTCAACCCAAATAACCATGTTTAGTTTTTTGATTTAATTTAAAAGTTATTGCTTGTAGACGTTTTTAAATCAAAATTATTTCTAATTTTATTTTGTAAACATTTCCTAAACAAAATTTTGATTCGATAATTAATCGAGCTATGGTGTTTAATTAGCGATACCTTCAAATATATTCTTTAAAGAAAAAATTAAGTAAGCAACGTAAATTACCTATTTTCTAAAACGTGCTTAGTGTAATGATTCATTCTACAGTCCTTCTATAAGATACCTTACTGCCTTTTCACCAATTTTTAGTTAGGGCTTACAAACTATACATTGTCCAGTTTTGCAATTTTCAATTTCAAAGTAATTTCTTTCGGGGAAATGTCTCTCAATCAGTCTGACAGTGCCAACGTCACGTCGATTCGGTCTGGTGTTTTCTGTTGATATCTGAAAATAAAACAAATTGCATTTTATGAAAAAAATACATAAGGAAATGTAAACAAACCTGTCCAGTAGTTGGCGAATAACTTTCCGATGAAGTTTGGGAAACAGGACCGTTTTGGCGTTTTGGGTGCAATATAACGCATGGGCATTCAACGTACATAGATCCGGTGTACAGAAAAATAGCCTTTTGTACCATTTTATGGTTTTTCGTGTACTGCCTATGGAGCTTATCATCAATAGCGCCCATTTGTCAATTATAGTCAATTACGCATAAAGCTTCTATTACTCTATCAATTTTTTGAAGTGTTAATACTTCATTCTCGTGGAAAGCTGATAACATAACCAGGTGCCGACGATCCTTCCATTTTAGGGCTACTTTTCCAGTCGATTTCAACCCTTTTAGTTTTTTTGTTAATCTGGCATCTGTTTTCTGTTTTGACGGACAGTTCCGCAACGCAAAAATCTGCAAGACATGCAATGAAAGGTATTCATTTTCTAATCTGAAGAAAAAGGGGGCGCGTTACGAACAGTTTACGCACCTGATGGTATAAAATATAATAATTTTTGTAATATTTAAATTCCTTTTTCTTTTGGGGGAATTTAGAACGCTGCGTTTGCAATTAATAATGTAGGACGTAATATTAGACATGAAAAATATTGTTATATAAAATAGAAAGCGCCCAAAAAATTGTATTCTAATACGTTTGGCGAATAAGAAAACAAGTTTTGATGTACGAAACTGTTAATAAACCTACATAAAGAGAGAAGAATTTGGTGCACGGAACAAATGCGAGATTGTGTACGTATTTACCATGTAGATGTAACCCTGTCCAACGGGTTTATCGCGATCTTAGTCTTAATTTATTTAATTGTTCGCGAAATTACTGACCTGTCGTTAGCCTTGCAATTCCAGTATATAAGATAATCTGCCGTAATATTACAGTTTCCTTCATTTGTTTCCGACAATTAACAGAATAATTATGTAGCGCAAGCTCGTTCCAAATAAGGAGAATTACACACTGAATCTTCCTGTATTTATTTCTTTTTGTTTTGGCAAAGGACATGCAGTGATAAATAACGTTGTCGCAATTAAGGATCATGAATATGGCAGCGTGCTTTACCCAACAATATAGGCAATCGTAATTTAGCTTCAAAAGTATAAATAAAACTTTTGATTTATGAATTCTTGTTGTAATAAAATTCCAGAAATGTCTCTCAATGTAAGAAAGTATATTTTGGTGCACTAAGTATACACGTTGTGATAATTGAATTTTGGTACGATGACCCTTTAATAAGCCACGCGCTATAGTTTGATTTACATTACTTAGCAACAAAATAATTATACTTTTATTGCTCAAGTTCGGCTATGGCTGATGGGTAATTACTTTGGTCATAAATCCAAGACTTCGATCTTTACCACTAAATCAAACTGTGCTTCTATTTTATCTAAACACTCACAGTTTGTAGGTGTCGGACGTTGCCAATTGCATTTTTTTTTGTAACCGAAACGGTTTCCCAACAACACTTTCAATTTGTCACTTGATGAAATTTTATCCCATTGGAATGTTTTTTTCTCTACTTGATGAATATTACACCATCTTAAAAGAAATTGCAAGAATAAATTGCGAGGTACGGTGGTCTCATTATTCAGTCAGTTTACAAATGACTCAGCAGTTAACGAGGATTACATAGATACTCGTCATTAATTAAATGAATTTAGGAAATGTACGAAGATGTTGTTATTATTAATTCGTTTTATAATCAAATTAATCGGAACTGTCCGATAGCTCTATGAGACCTAAATTCTTCTGAGCGCAATAGCATGGGGTTTTCTTCGTTCAATTATCTAATTATTACTGCAGAAGTTAATATATATATGGGTCATTGTTTGAGATCACTCGTGACTTTTCAATCGGTTATTGATAAATTGGTTACTAAGTACATAAAAATTAACACTTTATGTATATGGTTTTTGCGATAATATCTTTAATCGTTGCTACGAACGAGTTCTGAAATTGATAGTAAACAGGTAGCCATTGAGGTTAAAATAGTTACTCGGAGTTTTGCTGCATATGTATGTATTTAACAATTTTTACTTAGATTGAGAGTGCAACGAGCGCGTTCTCGACTGTATCTATTTACAGCCAACAGCTAAACATGAACAAGTTTTTTGTTCTTCGGTAGTATAATTTTAGATCTTGCATATATCCGACCGGTTTATGCTAATGTCCGAGCGTGTATTTCATTTGCAGCATCCTGTGCTGACATTAACCTCGTAATTCTTTATCTCAAATGTGAAAAATGTTTTTACCATAGCCTCCTTTGAAATTAAAATTGTTGCAATACCGTAATTGATCCAATATATTTGCTCAACTCTCTTATAATTAAATTTTATATGTAACATTCACTTACAGTTCTATCAATATATACTGTATGCACGTCTGCTTAGAAAACCTAGTTCTAAGGAAACTGTACCAGAACAAAACAACTGGTAGCCAGTAGCTTTTCAATTTCGAAAAAAAATTTGTGAAATAAAATGTAATGGGTTATTGGGTTACTTTGTTGCAACCATACCTTTTAGACCTTTTCGTTTCCATGGGTGTTTTTTTATATTCATGTTTCTCAGAATGGAGATTTATGGATGTAAATGTAGTCCCCGATTGTAATGAAGATTACATCAGAATTTCTAGTTTTTATTTTTTTAAGAACTGGTTCATTGGGCTTGTGGAACATGATGGTTTGATAATAATTCTCTTTATCCCGTTACACTCAGTTGCTGTTACTTACCGTTTGACATTACTCTGTCTGTAACAGTTGGTCTTAGTTAAGGTAAATCCGTTGGTTGCTATAATAACAAAGTTAGGATCATTTAACATTCAATATTTCTCCTTCTCCTTCAATCTCTACTTTCGTTTTTACTTTTTCTTCTCCGATTCTCATTACCTTTTATTAATTTTCTCATTCAATTCTCTTTCAGTTATTTAAATTTATTTGTAAATTCCTTTTTATTTTCAGGATCAGTGCATCTTCTGCATATATTCCGTGAGATATATTGACTCTTTGCATTTTTGCTCTCTTTTGCATTTTAATTATTTCATCCATAAATATTATAACCCTCATTGCTTTAATCCCATATTTGTTTTGAATGTTTTTGATATTTTATATCATTTACAATTGAGTCCTCATCTGAATCCACTTTATTCTTCTTCTCAGGTTACCATTCTAATTCCTTTTTCTATTATTTTTTTTATAATATTTTCATACATACTGGGTGTGCCATTATGGGGCATCGGTCCATAACTGACTCCCTTACATCAAAAAGAAATAGAAAAATGTGTTTTATATAAAAGTTGATTTAAATGACCTTGGCCATAACTTAAAAATATTTTGCTCTAAATGGGCGCCACTATAAGCTAGATACAGAGACCATACTCGATTATTTTAAATGGAACACATTGTATATTATTTTATATTTAAAATAATTCACTTTGAGATATACTTTATTATAGTAGTGTTTCTCTAAAATAATCATTTTTGTGATATCAGCCGATTTGTAAAAATTTTCCCACCTGCAGTGTTCTAGAAAAAATTTAATTTCTTAGAAATGGAAGGAAATTAGTAAACAAAATTTTCAAGATAGTTTGAACATAGACCAAACTGTCAAACTTAGTGTTTGCATTTTTTTTTCATATACTGAATCTGCGAATTTTCGAGCTACTTTTCTGGTATTTCAAACGGCTGAAACTTGAAAAAATGAAATAGGATCTTAAGGTTTTTTTTCTCCGAAAATGGGAAAATTGTAGACTACAGAGAAGCTAAACAAGGTTGTGGACGATATACGGTCTTAGACGACCGGCTGGTTGATGCTTACCTGCATGGACATGGAGACGGCCTTGTGGTCCAAGAGCCACGTTTTTACTGTCCACCCATAGGAAGAGGAGAGGCTAACGAACAAACAAAACATATTTTAAGATGACTGCATCAACAGAACGCTAGCATTAATACAGGTTATTTATAGAAAAACTGTCGACAAAGCAACAATAGTCATCGTCTCAATCGTAGACAATGAATTGGAAGTGGTAGTTAATAAATCGCCACTGCTGGCAGGTTCTGTTCTCAAGCAAACAAAAGAGGACTGGACAGAAAGCCACGGAGCAGACACACGTCCAAGGATCACTGAAGTTCATGGCTCGTAAATCGACAAAAGAAGTTAAGATTACAAAGCGCCTTCTTCTAACAAAGAAGAGGAAAAAGGACGACAGCCAGATTGCCCAAGGAGGTATTAATGAAAGCAACATAAAATCCAAAAATTCCCAACTCTTCGAGCTAATACTGATGGTGACTAGCTGAAAGTCAAAACGATTACAGGCAAAGCGCCAATAATAGCTTCTCCTAGAAGGAAGAAGGAACAAAAAACAGCGGAAGGACAAAAGTTAATCACATCGAACATCCAGATAAACCAACATAGGGCAGCCACCAGCGCACTGCGTCAGAGGTTCACCAAGAGGAACAAAGTGAAGGGGTTTTGTAAACATTCATACTTGAACGTATGAAGCTGTATTATTACATTACATCTGAAATTAATCAATAACTTGTATTCTCTGTCATTGTCGTAACTGGCGCTTGGACCGGTCCATTATATGTCGTCATGCAATGGCTGTGCTGTTATATTTTATGTTCTTATTTACCTTCTATAATGTTTACACACTTAATCAATATTGTTACATATGAATGTTAAGGTGGGCAAGGGTTGCATGTTTAGGTTTTAGTGGTTTTCCTAAACCTTGAAGCAAATACTTTGCCAAGACGAACCAATCCACAATTGCACACGGTTTCGTCACCACACTGTACAGGTTTATCCCTCTTCTGTGGCATCATATATAACACTTATATCACAATACAATAATGAAAATGTACCATTCGAATAAATAAATAAATACAGAAACTCTGTCATGAAAGGTACCCTGTCTGATTTACGACAAGAAACCCCGGCTAACCGGACTAACGGTCCTAACGACTTTCTGTGCAGTCATTAAATTTTTATGTAGTCTTAACGTACGCCTTATAAATCCGTTGGAGAAAATAGAATTTACCCTGTTCTCCTTATTAAAGGAACAATGAAGTAACGCCTTTACAGGTGTAGTACTCGTATTTAGCGATAGCTTTGCATTAAGGGATTTGGCTGCATAGCCAATGTAGATGAATTGGAAATCGTGGTCTGTATGATGCCCAAGTATTGCCACAAAAACTCTTTAAAGTGGTGATGCGATACAGAGGGTTCTGGGAAAGCAGCACAGAATTTGGAAACGAAGTACTATGCTGGATAAAGGTGCAAGAATATATATCTGCTCGAAAATCAGACGGTGTTTAAGACCTAACAGCATACACCCTGTCCTCTAGGCTAATATTAAAGTCTCATATGGTACTTAATAATCGAGCCCGTCGTCATCATGTTACATAAACGCATGAGTGGAGGGCAAATCACTTTGCCAAAAGTGTCATTAAATCTCCTCTTGTAGGACGGGTGCTGTGCTGTAGGGTACCGAAAGTCTTCCCAGTGGGCTGATTAGGACGCATTTGGAGAGGTAATGGAGAAGCTTTTGGGATTGCACTCCCGAGATCGACCGCTGCTGTTGCTTAGAAAAGAGACTTAAAACCTGGCTACGGGACTTTGTTACCTCACAAACATCAGGGTAGCTAACGATGACACGTGTCGCCTCTGTGAGAAACAAGAGACAGCTCTTGGTTTTTTCTGTCAACAGAGTGGTGGTCTTTCTAAAGACGAAGCGGAAGTTGTCAAGTTTATTAGCAAACCTTTTACCAATGATTCTAGTAAACAATTTAAAGAGTCGAGAGAGGAAAATAGTAATAGATCAGTAGATTGGATGAAGCTGTCCAACGAGGATTACTATACCGTTATTCCAATCAACTTTTGAACTAGTAAATCTACGCGCCTTTCTTTATCATTTACTCCTCTTCTAGCGTCATTTGGTCTTCATTTGACTTGGTTTATTGGCATATTTTCGTTTCTATTGGCATTTTGTTTTTGGCTTTAGTGGAAGGTGTTTTTTTTAAGGGGTAGAGGAAAAAGTTTGTGTGATTTCGTCGTAGTTTTTCGTACCTATTTCACACTTATTTTTGTTAATAGTTTGACTATTATTTATTGGTTTTTAGTGTTTCAAATTATATTTTTTTGGTTTTTTTTTTTTTTGGCTTTCCCCATACCTTTTTTGTTTTTTTTTTTTTTTTTTAATTTTTTTTTTTTTTTTTTTTTTTTTTTGTTATTAATTCCTTCCCTGGTATTTCTCATATCCATTAATTTTTTTTTTTTTGGTTTTTCTTTTTTTTCTTATCTAACCTATAAAAGGGAAAAATTTTTTGTTGTTATTTTAATTTTTTTTTTAAAAAAGAGTTTACGATTTTTAAAGGGTGTGTCTTTTTGTGGGGTTTTGTTTGATTTTTTTTTTGCTCTCCCTTTTTATTTTTTTCTTTGTTACATGCAAAAATAAGTTAACGACAAATTTTGTATTAAAACTGTAACATAAATAGCGGTTGCACAGTAGCTCAGCGGGGGGGGTGGCTCGTAGAGATGAATTGCCTTCGTGAAATAAAATGTTCGAGTAAAGTGATTTAAAATCATCAATAAAATTCGATAAATTTGTCAAATTCAAGAGGGCGCCAAACAAGGATACGACGTAATCTTTGCTTCTAGCCCTTGTTTGTCGGAAGCTCGCCTGGGGGAGAGAAAAGTATTATCATAATCTAAAAAACACAAACCGCACAAAATCAAGATGAAAAGCTCAATTAAAATAATGAACATTAACAAGAATTACTTGCATTAAAAAAATAAAACAAACACTATTAACTAAATAATTAATCGGGTAAGCGCATGATTAACGAGTTAGACGATATCTAAATGATCTCGTGATCGATACTTTTCATTGAGTAAATACATTTGATCTTAATACATTAAAGGAAAATTTTAGTACATTCTTACAAATTAACACAAAATAAATTCAACACTAGTAATATTACGCTACTATTACGAGTATGAATTCAGTTTACGAAAGAAAGGACATAGTACAAAACATTTCTAATTTGTACCAAAGACGAATTAAAAGAATAACGAAATTCTACACATAAATCAGCAATTACTTTACGATAGTTTTACTAATAAAGATTAATATTTCAATAGAACGAGTTTTATCAATCACTTTCGTTAATATCAAAATATGTAGTGAAATAACGTAATAAATACCTTAACTTGCTTCTAGCGTAACAAGGAACCGAAGCTTCAAGACGGGGATGTGTCCCAAAAAGGTGCAATAGTTAAAGACGTTAAGGTCGACTGGCAATAATTTTTTCGGCTGAACTTTCCAAAAATTGGTATGGGTAAAGTAAATTCTTTTTAGCACACGCACAAAATTGGTATGTCGGAACGTTAAGTTCTTTTTGAAGAATTTCTACACTGCGTAGGTAAATATGTATGTGTTACGAAAATTCCTTTAAATTCGTATTATACGACAAGGGGTTGGTTACTTAAATATCCCCGAAAACGACGAAAACTGTATACTTGTTTGAACACTTGCAAAGCAATTAAACAATAACCATTGCCACAAACTTAACGGACGAAAACCTTTATTTATTTAATTACTGTTACATCTTTCTAACTGAGTAATGCCTACAGTAAAAGCCAAAAAGTATAACTGTCCCCTTACAATCGTGAAATTAATAACTACAATGATCCCATTGATTCACCAAAATTCTTATCTCAATTCGAGCTAAAGACAAACAACTGCAGCTGCTAGAAAAAACTATCATACAATCACCTACGCAAAAACAAAGAAAACAACATTTCATTTCGACGAGATTTAGACGCAATTAAATTATGCATCGACGAATATTTTAGAACAAAATTAGGCAAAGGTCACATCTTCTTCACTACTTTTGGAATATTTCCCGAATCTAATGTCTTATCATTGTGGTCCTAAATTCCAATAAGCCCTTTATGTCTCATTTGATTTACTAGTCTTATTTAGATAATTGGTAGCCATTTAGTAATAACCCGTATTTAAAAACAGTTGGGTACACTTTAAGAACATAGTAATAAGCACAGCAGAAGAAATATGCGGGAAAGCAAGGGAAAATAAATAATAAAGAAACGTCATGGTGGACAGACGAAATTAAGATACAAATTAAGAAAAAATTTGACAACGGTAAATAAACAGGCCATTGCAAGCAACCGGATTGCTTAGTTTAATTTATTGTAGTAAAACAGTAATTACACAAATACTAAATATTTCTAAAACGGTTAGATTTAGATATAGGGAATGTAGATACTAAACAAATTTTCATAAAAATACATCAGAAACATCATAAAATACAGGGTGTTCTATTTATAATAAGCAAGTTATAAATGATTTTAGTTAAAAATGTTGGCTTCTGAGTGTAGAATACGCTGTAAGAGTTATCGATTAAGTTAAAATAGTGGAAGAAGAGCTAGAAATAGAAAAAATAAGGATACAAGCAGGAATAATTGCAGTAAGGTATGAAGAAAAATGGGAAGTAGGAAGGAAAATCCAAATACTTTATGAAGTTTAGAAAGAGATCGAGGCACAGAAGGTAAAATATGGGGAAGAAGAAAGAAGAAAATACTATGAAAGAGTGGTGTAAGAGGAAATAATTGCAAGAGATAAAGATACTCAGAAGCAGGAAAGAAGGGCAAAAATAAAGGAAGGAAAATATAACGAGAAATACATAAAAATAATGACAGACAAGACACCAAAGTACATAACAGAAGGAAAAGGAATGAATGAAATAAGAATGATTGCAAGGTTCAGAATAGGTAATGAAGAAAATGAAAATAAATATTGGATGAGTAATGAGGAGAGATTATGCAGGTTGTGTGGGGATGAATGGGAAAATATAATACATATGAAAGAGGGATGCAGGGAAACAAGACACGAGGAAAAGGAATGGAAATTACTACTATGACAGAAAGGGGAAGGAAAACAATGGATGAGGGAAGTGTTGGAGAGGAGGAAAGTGATGGAGGAGAAGAAAAGAAAATACTGAAAGCTTAGAGAAGAGAGGGATGGAAGGTTGAAGAGGGAAACAGGAATTAGTTATTCAAAGAGGTGGACTTTAGGATTAGTTATTAAAGACCAGGATACCTAATAATTCAAACAGGAAATAGAGCATTGAAACTGAAGGAAAAGATGGAAAACAGAAAAGAGAATATAATGCTGTACATATATTAGAAAGAGATAGAGGAACAAAAAGTGAAATAAGGTAAAGAAGATAGGAAAGCATATTATCAAAGGAGGAGGATACGCAAGAAAAAAAAAAAAAGCTAAGAGGTGAAGGAAGAAAGATGAAAGAAGAGATAGTAAAAAAAAGACAAACATAACCAGGTGCAGGAGAGAAGAACGAAGATTAGACAAGGAAGATACAACGACAAATACAACGATTTAATAATGGATGGAATCAAATATGGATAAAAAGAAAATGATTGTTAAGGTTTTTTAGTTAAATTTCGTATTTAGTTTTAAGTTTAAAAGTTTGTGAAAGAACCGAATCACTTTGTTATTTTAAAAGACAAATAAATTTGATTTTGATTTGATTAAGTTAAAATCAAGGAGTAATTTGCAACACCTGATTGTTTACTGGTTACAGATTCAACTCAGTAACTTTAATAATAACCGGAAATATCGTTATTTCTTGAGAAGTCGCAGAATTCTTCAATGAAAAAAAAATTCTATTTCCATTAAAAATAAGGAAGATGGTATTACTATTTGAACTTAAGGTTCCTGAAACCACTACTGGTGTAATTTTAAAACTCTAATCAAATTCTGCCTCTTATTGTTTTAAACAACCTTGTGTATAAAGCCTTATGCCTCATGTACAAACACGAAAACAATTGATTAATTGCATGTACAATTTATGCAGTAAGGATAGAGTAAATACTTGAAATGTTTTTCTTAACAAGCCACAATTTATAGTTAAAATTTAAAAAATCGGTGTCTTTTTCAATTTGATAGACTTCCACCTAGTCGAATGTTGAAACTGTTCAAAATATGTTATAACCAAAGATTATTTCTTCGTGCAGATCTTCTGGATCGAGCGTTGTTCTAAAATATATTGAGGACTAGGTGCGCCCTTCAATTTCATTGACTTTCCAGAAAGTGTAGGGAAGGTTTATAAAGTTGTTTAAAAATCATCTACAGGATTGCATTATTTATTATGAAGCAACATGTTTTAAGTCTTCGCATCGCTGTTGATCTAGTTTATTAAGTTACGTAATAATTTGCATTTAATTGTTGATGTTTAGCCTACCGATTATCAACATATATTAAATAGTTAACTGCTTTTGGAATGAATGCGAGTTTTTTCAACCTATAGTACACTTTATTTTTTAGAACGAAGCAAGAGTATCAATTAACCTGGAATGTTGATTACGTATTTGTTTGTGTAAAACATCTTACCTTAGGCTTTAAAATATTGGGTTAGTTTCTTAGAAACATCTTTTTGTTTGCCGTTTAACATATGACTTGTTGACACATTTTTTTTTATATCTATAATCATTGTGTCACTCAGTATCAGTGGACTGGGTACGCAATTTTCAAGATGTTGATTAAAGTAGGGATAATTATCTATTTTCCCTTCTGAAGGAGGTGATATGTCTAGCGGATGTTCACCTCAAATATGACCGACCTTCGGAAGGTTACTGTCTCTTGCCCCACTGTTTATGTTTTAATTTTAGATTAAAATTTGGATTTATCGTGTGTCGTCTCCTACGCGAATTACGTTGGGACCAAGATCTGTAGCTCCACGTCCTTGAATTTGTATATGCAAATGATGTTTATTACGACATCCGAATTGTTTTAATGGGGAATCCACCTTTCGCCCAAAGGCACTCGTATTTCATATTATTTTATGTACGGGCGTTGCGTTTAAAAACTCTAACGCGTATCGCGGCTATAAATAGCAATTTTCTGTAGCGAAGAAATGATTGTATACAAGCAATCGCCCCGTTAGAGTTGTAGTGTAATTATCAGGCATTCCTATACTGGCGCCGACTGACCTCTGCTGCGGGCCTCATTAGCCAACCTACAATTTGCCAACAGCAACACACGCACTTGACTTTGCTACAAGAAGATGGAATATCTTGAGTTCCTATTAGCTTCTGGCTATAGATCAAACCATTGCGTACGCTTTTAATTATACACGCGTACGATGTAAAAATTCGTGGGAATAAATAATGAAGGCGATCGGATGGTTAGAATTAGTCATAAAAGCTCCTAGAAAGATAACATCTCTAAACTGGCACTTTTTGCATCTAAGATGGACATCCCCTGTCCTCACTACCGTTGTCCGTCATTGACCCCTAGCAAGGCTGTTTCAAGGCCGATCGTTAGCCGATCTTGCTATTTCCACGAGGACGTTTCTTCACTTTGCTCTCATTACGGATCAGTAATTCCACTTCGCCCATCTCCTCACGCAACAATGTTGCCCGTTCCGCACTACTGCACTCGGGTCATTGTCACTGCCGCCATACTTTCCTCTCATCACTTAAAATACCTGACCTATGATGCTGTTGTATCATTTTTCGTATATTATTTAATAAAAAAAAAATAAACTATCTACCTAACGGATCACTTTCATTCCCAATAATAACAACTAGGAACCGCAATTTTACTTTTAATTTGTTGCAGATGCTCAACTGACATTTTCGAGCGGATACAGATCAGAATTACAAGAAAGGGCGTTAGTAATATCCTTACAAATGTTTAACTTAATCCTAGAACGTAGTATATCATTGCTCCACGAACATATCAAATTAAATCCCGAATGTTTGGACAAACTAACCATGGATTCCGTATCGCAAGATTTTCACACGCTGCTTCCTGCACTCAAGATATGGTGCGATTGGATGTTGTGTCACAGCAACGTGTGGAATCCACCACCCTCGACTCAAGATTATAAAATAGGGTAAGAAATTTAAATTTAGAAGGAATTACAGCATCTAACAGTCTTTTTTTTAAGTCCCGCCGGCGATGTTTGGACCAGGCTCGCTTCCATAATGAATATTTTGGAAAAATTTAATCAAAACATTGCGCGTTCGTTCATATCCGCTCCACAGGAAGGTGAGTTAAAAAAATGTTGTTATGCACGAACACACGTTAAATTAGATGTTAGGATTGTGCGAGATTATAACGGTGACTGGTATTGTTTTTGTACTTAGCACTTATCTTGTTAATAACGTGAGAAAGTTTTATTCATTATTTTATGTAATAAATAAAAGGTATGCGTCTTGTTATAGAACGCCGTTTTGGATAAAAATCGAAAAGTGATCAACTTGGGAGTGCATACCCTCAGTTTTATTTAGAATCATTATAAATTATTCTGAATATTACCTAAAGTAGCTATTGAAACAATCATATTTTCACAAACAATAAGTAATGATAAGCTGGCAGCTTGGGCCGTCGAAAACTTCAGGTTAATTGAAAAAATTAAATTAGAACGAATTGTGTTATGGGACAAGTGCATTTCAGACCTGTATCTTTCTATTTAGGTGGTTGTGATGAGTGCCCGGGCAAGTGCATGAAATACTGAAATAGCGAGTTTTTACACAACTTTAATATCTGCTATATTAAGAAATTAATGGTGAATTAAACATTTTGGTAATAAAATTCTCAAACACATAGAGAGCTTTGGCGTCTATCTCAAAATCTGAAACAGTCATATTCAAAATTTCATCTCAGTCTTGATCAGTCTTGTGAAATTAGAAAGTCTTTTCTCTTTATCGACGAAGCGTAAATCTTAACTTATATTTTTCTTATCACCTCGGTTCTCTGTTCACGTTGCTAGGAACAGATTCGATGCGAAAATCGCCCTTTTTTCAAATTCGTCTCGCATTAAAACGGCTCGAGATATTTTCGTTTCGAAAAAACTTTCGAATTACGAAAAATGTGTCTTTATTTTTCGATTTAGTTTTTTTTTGTACGAATGTTAAAAATAGTCAACAAAATTTCAAACAAATTGAGCCGTAATTTGACCACAACTCGCTATTTTCGGACCGACTTTCAAAATTCAAAAGAATCTTACGCGGATAAAGAAATAAACATTATTGGCCGTTTGACCTCGCGTGTTTTCAAAAGTTATAAACGAAAAACTTTTCCGAAAAAAATTTCAATCGAAAACTAAAATGGCCATAATTTCTAAATTATAAACGATAAAGAAAAGTTTATTTAAGTAAAACGTTCGTTTTGTGCTCCTGTCGCATAATGTGTAATAAAATTTTTCTTTTTTAAAATTTTTTCAAGTGATTTGTTATTGTCAATACGAAATACTGTAATTTTACATTTTATAACTCCGGAACCGTATTACGTAAAAACATGAATAAAAAAAACATAAGATTCGTAATTTTCGAATGGCTTAGCTGTAGAAGGTTCAATTTCACCGAGGTGATAAGAAAAATATAAGTTAAGACAAGTATACCCAGTACTGGGCCAGTGTTCAGTATATCGCGGCGTGCTGTTGCGTTGGTAGGATAAGTAACGCACTTGAGGGAACGGTGTTACTTCGTTCGTGAGGCTCCTAGGAGCCGGGGGTCAGCTAGTATATAATAAAATGTCTGCAAAAACAACTTACTGGTTGTTGGTGTCCCTTCTCAAAGAAGAACGACGCATTTAAATAAAACTTATAGGAGGAAATATTTACCATAATCACTAATAAAATACCCGTTCGAATCATATATCTCTTTGATTGCCCCTAAATAATTTTTTTTTCAAACGAATCAATACCTTTTTCTACAACTTCTAAAGCTATGGATTTGTTTTGTTTCAAAAATGGAAACAAATTATTGTGTGGATGGATCTTCAATTTCCAGTTCAGTCTTGAGATTGATTGGCAGATGACCTTCATCCGATTCATCTACATCCCACATAGTAAGTTCTACGTGATCCTCATCAGTTTTGAGTCATGTTTTGTCTTATTTTTAGGCTTTTTCTCTCTTTTAAAATTTCCATGTGGTCTTGCGATCTGATTACTTTGATCCTAAACACACTTTGGTTTTTTTTGACGGGTTAATTTTTCTGATTATGAAACGTAACAGTTGATAATAACAATTTTTTCAACAATAGTTTTGGTCTAGGTTGCTTATCCATATTATCGTTTTCGTCGGCTGCTGTAAACTAAGCATTTTCATTATCTTCAGGAACTGCAGTAGACACTCCAACCTGATCCATTTTAGATCCAACGATTAGGTACAATGTCGACCCTTCAAAATCCTCGACTTCATGTGTTACAAATTGGTCGATTTCAGATGCTCGAACTGAATCAATTTCGCGTTCTAATGATTGTTTCCATCTTTCCAGAGAGTTGATCAAACTTTTCTTCAGGAATAACGTCCTTATTGAAGGGAGATGCCAGCTTTCCTGAATCCATTTTTTAATGATGTCAGTATCCAAGTTGTTCCATAATTTAATTGTCGTTAAGCGTTTGGAAATCTTCTGGCAACATTGTTGTCTCAACCTTCTGTAAAGGTACTCATCAATGGAGGACATTTGTCGCCCGTTGCACTGCAAGCCAGTGAAACAGTTTCTGTTTTCTCTTCCTAGGGCCATTAATAATTTTGTGCCAAGCACTCTTTTGCCTCCTACTATTTTCGTTTTAGATGGATCGTAGCTAAACCCTGATTCATGAAAGATTCATATACTTTTGATTCAATATTGAGTTTATCCAAAGTTTTTCTCAATTGTTTAAAACAGTTGGATATTATAAAAGGGTTTTGAGCTTTTTTCTGGCTGCTTCTACATTTTCAGGTTTTTAATTCTGAGCCGTTGTCTTTTTTGAAATTCAACCACCACCCGTCCCCAGTAAAGTTATTTTTGAACAGGTTTGGTAACTTCTCTTCTGTGATATAATCACTCACCAATTGCAAAACGTTTTTTTTTCTGACAAACCGTACCTGTATTTTTACATTAATTTTATAAGTCTGTCTAATTGATTTTCAGTTTCTTCAGACAAAACTGTCGACCATGCAAGATAAGGAAATGGGACAAATGTCACGTACAATATCAAAATAAAAACAGTTTTTCCGTGTGAATCCAATTCAACGCAATTTAATTATGCATAATAAATACTTAGCGATTATTTTGAAAAGGGAAAATTCCAACGAAGATTACTAACTTGAATGTTTAGGAAAATGATCAAATTCTTGGACAAATAGATCTGTATTCATACATCCACTTGGGGATATTAAGCCCAGAGTGCCTAGAGGAAGATCTTTCAACATATAATCCTTAAAAACGTTTTCAGTGGAAAAATCATAGCACAAAGCAAAAAATTCCAGAAATTTAAGAATATCGTAACCAGTTCACCACACCCCTGCTGGTTGCCTTATGGACTTGTTTAACTCCTTCGGATGCAATTATCTTCTTTGGCGCTTAGATGGTGCTGGTTCCTGTTTCATCCAAATTGAATATTCTAGAACCAGCAACTAAATTCGGAAAGCGTTGTAAAATTGATTTGAAATTGCCAAAAATGTTTTGACATTATGTTTATTAAAAGATGAAAGTCTTCTCAGGCTACAAGCCTCTGGCTTTCTGATGCTTGGATTCGTACTTCTTCTGAAAAAAACTTTTGGCCAATCTTTTCATGCCGTTTGGTTGTGTGCTTGTGTCCATGATTATGGAATTGGCAAGTTATTTAAATCTGCAAGCTCATAAGCAAGTTTTCGCAAGTCTTCTGGGTTCAAACCGTACGCCATTTCACTACAGGTCTTCAAATAGTCAGCAACATTCCTTTCTTTGTTTTTCATCGAATATTTTTTCGTGTTTATAATTTGGTTTCATGAAAACTTCCTCATCGTTAGACCTTTGTTTATTGATATTTAGTGCCAGTGTTTGGAATTTTATGTTGGAAACGTCAACAGCTTGTCTAACAGAATAATTTTCTTTTAATACCATATTAAATGCCTATAGTTTCTTCCGAGGTAGGTATTTCCAATTTTACGCATTTTTCACTTTCGGGCCATCTAATTAGACATGAGAAGTTCTTACTTCAAGGAGGTAAATGAATGAGGCACGGGAGATAACTGATACATATCTTACTTAGTACTCCTTTTGACGGCCTCAGTTAGTACTACTGGACCGATTTGAGAAAACTTTAAATTTAAATTTTGCCGCCGTGGTTTGGGGAAAAAGACAAACATTAATTGAAAACAAAACATTTGTTTTTCTTCAAGCGACAATAAAACGTCATATTATTGAACTACTGGCAGACCCTAAAAACTTTTTACTGTCTAGACATTAAAAACAAAACAGTTATTTTGTTTTCACAACTATTTAGAGGTTGGTACCTCGGTTATGTCATATTATGAATGTAACAGTAAAGTACCAACTTCATTCGTTCAGAATAAAACGTCACTATAACACTCGAGAATCTCGAAAATTTGAAAATAACACATGAAAACTAGCAATAAACGCTTGAAGAAAAAATAATATATTTCACTTGGAGTTAAAAAATGTAATTGTTTTGCTTAATTTTTAACTTTTAAGCTCAACAATTATATTGTTTAACTCCTAGTAAAATAATCTACTATTTTCTTCAAGCGACAATAAAACGTCATATTATTGAACTACTGGCAGACGCTAAAAACTTTTTACTGTCTAGACATTAAAAGCAAAACAGTTATTTTGTTTTCACAACTATTTAGAGGTTGGTACCTCGGTTATTCATATTATGAATGTAACAGTAAAGTACCAACTTGATTCGTCGAGAATAAAAAGTCACTATAAGACTCGAGAATCTCGAAAATTTGAAAATAACACATGAAAACTAGCAATAAACGCTTGAAGAAAAATAATATATTTCACTTGAGTTAAAAAATGTAATTGTTTTAAGCAATTTGCTGTCTCGGCTGACGCCTCGCCAGCAAACTTTTAAGCTCAACAATTATATTGTTTAACTCCTAGTAAAATAATCTACTATTTTCTACTACTAGCTGTGAAGTGGACAATTATTGCGTCTCCTAGCCAACTGAGAAGTTGAATTTCTCTATTAGTGGTTAATAATTTTTCTATTGTTGACCTAGGTTAATAATGGACAATTTCAAATTTTTTGAGAATCTAAGAATAGTTGTTTAACAAAAACGAGTGAAACATAATTTTGTATATCCAGGTGATTATCTTTAACTTATTTGCTGCTTAAAATTACCTAACACGATAAAATTATTTGAATAAAAAATGCCATTAGTTTAAAATTCGCGCCCCCATCCCATAACTGCAAATACATAACCTGAATTTATTTATTTATTAAATATGATGGTAGAATCAGTTTTTCAGGTTTCCCAAAGGAGATTTAACCAGGCGAGTTAAGTTACATCAAGAATTTTAAGTAAATTACAAACATTTTGTTGTAGGTATTTTGAATGGTTAACAGAATCTGGAAGGTCCGATCTGTTGCATAAAAATGTTGGCTTTAAAAACTTAACGAGTATGTGGCGAACACTTGCCATTCCTAAATGAATTACAAGTGTCAATTTCTGAAACCCAATATTCAAATGATGCAAGGTATATTGGCGAAGCAATAAATGCCCGTTAACATCACTAGCTATACCAAAACTACTCAAGCTTGCAGCTCAAATACTCTTAGGTAAAGAAAATTACGGAGGAACATTCTTAAATTGCAACGTGAAAAGAAAGCACTTCAATTGAAGTTAACATCTCCCAACGACATTTTCAAAGCAGAGCACAAATTGTGACAGCCGAAGTGGACTTAAAAATAAACTACTAAGAAGCAGGAGATAAATAAAGGAATACAAACAATTTTACTAAAATTATATTTTACGAGCCCCAAATGTTAATTTTAAAGTAGGTTTTAAATTTTTTGCCAGCTCAAACTGCTACGTGATCATGGTTAGAGTTATATATAAAAAGTTAAACAACCCTTGTGCTACATCTTTACAAATACGATATGTAAAGGTGACAAATTGAAGTCGTTAGTATTAGACTGCATAGAAAAGCTACAATTACAATGCGGTGCGAATGTTAGGGCAGTAGTAAAATTTTCTAAGCCTAATTACAAGAATATATGTATCACCTGAAAAACCAAACCTTCTCGTAAACGATAAGAAAATCTATTATTTCTACGATGTCTCCTATTTATTGAAGTCGGTGCAAAATAACGATTAAATACGATATAATCTTTAATAACAAAAAAGCATCTTGGAAAGACATTAAAAATTTCTACATGTCAGACAAATCTAAACCGCTGCAATTGGCTCCTAAATCAACTAATTTACATATCACTCCGAATAATTTTCAGAAAATGAAGGTGAAATATGTCACACAAGTGTTTAGTGAATCAGTTGCAGTTGGTTTATCAACGTATGTAGCTTTTAATGCTTTTTGATTTATTTGCTATTTGATTTTTACAAGAAAAATGTTTATTTTTTATTTTTCGCTTAAATTTGGCTAGTAGTAGAAAAAATAGTATATACACCATGGTTGTGAAGTCCATTATTCCCACCTAATGCAATAATGACAGACTTCACAACCTTGGTGTATAATATATTATATATGACTTAGTACCTACTTCCCATACTCATTAAAAAAATATTATACATGAATATACATAAATTTCGATAATTGACCTGCTTTTGTTCAAAACGGCGTTCCATACCTTGTTTTATATACATCGCTTTTATCTACCCCCAGTCCATAAGAAACACATTATTAGTACAGTGTAATATCAAGCAAAACGAAATATTCAAAACAAAACAAAATGAAATCTCATTTCTTACTGTATAACGTATACCGTGTGTCCCACGAAAAAGTTGACATACGCATTTACTATTTAAAATTTAAATTAAAAATTAAAGTATGTCTTTTTTCTGGAACAATTCGAACACAATATAAGAACATATTATGCTGGATAGATAAAATAGAACAAATTGATGTGATAATAATGAGTATTCAAAACGTTTTTAAACTAAAAAAAAAAACTACAAAAACAAGTTATTTTTTATAAATGGTATGGTAGACGAATTAGTTAATGGTTGCCTGGTAGTGTTTTGCGGTCTCTAACTAGGGTTCGACTCGAATACGGTATTTTTTTAAATTAACTTTATTATCGATGTCACTGTAATAATATTTAAGATTGGTTATAATTTTAATAATAAAAAAATACGACAATCGGGATCGAACTCGGTTTTTTTTATGAAAATTATTATAAAAATTTTACTGTTTTTTTTTGTTAAAATACGTTTTTTAACATTTGTTATCACATAAAATTTGTTCTCGTTTATCTATCTATTAAAATATGTTGCTATGTTAATTAATTTTGAATTTAACATAGAAAATGCCTTTATCAACTTTTCCGTGGGACAAACGGTATGGGGGATTAAACATCGCAATTCGTGCATAAAATCCTGACTTCATACCGTTGCAGTACATTTTTTAATTGGTGATTAACGTCAAAAACGAATTGGTTTTTGTCGGTCGAAAATCCTGCAAAGTTGGATTACGATTTCCAAGAAGATGCTCCCATAAATAATGCATTCTCATATTTATATATAAGAGGTATGCGCCAAAGAATGACATCCTTTCTTGTCAATGAGTTATTAATGGTGTCGATTCCTCTGTCAGTTTTTTTATTCTTGAATAAAATGAATGCTATAATTATAGAATGTGGTCGTTAAATCATTTTAACGATTTTTGATTCTTTTGTGTTGTTAAATTAAATTTTGTTGTAGGTTACGACTTGATAAGATTGCCTGAAGACGCCGTTTTAAGCGGTTTTACACCCCTGATGTATAACGATCACATCCCCACCTACGCCCCCAAAGACATAGAGCCGGAAATAGCTCAATTCACGTTACGTTTATCGAAAGTTCACTTTTTTGGAACAGTATTTTTATGCGGCTTAGAAGATCCAGTTTTAAAATTAGAAATAGATAATGGATTTAGAGAATACATATCGGTGGTTAGTACGTCGTCGAATAAAGATTCGCCACCATCTCCTCCGGAATTGGTAAATAATCGATGGAGTTTCGTCCTCTTGTTGGTGTAACTTTGAAATTTTTCTTTAGATCGACGACGACGACTTGCTTGTGGAAAGCTTTAGCGAAGACGAAGGCGTAGAAGATGATATTAGTTCCTTACACGAAAATACTTCGTCCGAAATTCGTTATCTTTTAAGTAGAAAAGTCGAATTGGAAAAACGTCAACGTACTCAAGAATTACATCGTCAACGAGTACAGGTAAGACCTTGACATTGTTTCCTGGTTCACTGATTTTACTCTCATGTTTTATATGAGAAAGTGTAGTAAATTACTATGTGTTATTTAACATTCTTTGTGGGGAATTTGCTCAGGAATGTCTTTATAGGAATATAAGTGAATATGAACTTAATTGGGATGTTTTTTTTTAATTTTTTTTTTTTTTGAAATTTGAAACATAATAGAAGCTTGCCGACAACTTCTTCATGTGCTTCAGTGATGGATTACTTTTCAAATTGCAAAATCTTTTTGAATAAATTGTATTTGGACTGTATTGTATTTTGGGTACAAAATTTATCTGTATATCCCGCGATGGCTTTAAAAAAAATGGGAATTTACCGATTGCGATCACGTTGTGCTCTGCACTTGAAGTATTTAATTGCAGAAGAGTCGTGACCGTTGCATGGTATGCTGGTTTGCACTTAAAACACTCCTTGAATATTTATTTGATGTTAGTTAATCGGTCACCATGAATTATTGATTTGTTCCTTTTGCTTGTTTAGGTAGAAATATAACTTATTTGTACATAATTTGTTGCGTTCAGAAGTATTTAATTAGTTTAAACGAAAACCGCAACTTAAATTATAATAAACGTCGTTAGTAAATTGTGAGATGCATCGAGGTGTTACTTATTGATAAATTAAACGATGCTCGACTGTGGATTTATGAACGCCGGTTTCAAGCCCCCAGAGTTTATTACCTACAGATTAATTAACTCCACACCACACATGTCATTGTAACTTTGGATATTGATGTGTCTGCGGTCACCGTTTATAATTACCGTACTAAATTGCGGTAATTGTAGGTCAGTTGGTCTGGTACAGTACCCAAGGACTTATATGAAAATTGGAGTTTACCAAGCTCAATATTTTAATTGTATCGGGTAAGATGCCGCAGAAGCGAAAGCTTTTGCAGGTCTACGACATGACTGGACCGTTCGAAGAAACAATATCAAATTGGTTATTGACCTCGTTTAAAATGATAAAATATGACGGCCAGTGGTGTTTTTTTATGTTTTATGTTGTCAAATTTCTGGTTCTCGATTCTTGCTAAAAGTTTTTGCTTCTCGATTTTGTGAATTCTATTTTACAAACAATTTTAATTTGACTTCTACTGCATACATTATTTCTTCCGTCATTTTAAGGTTCTGTTTTTTATTTTGCATTTACAAATCTCCCACATTTAAGGCTCCTCCGGCGTCGTCTAAAAATTTGCCAATGAAACTGTTAGTAATAAAATGACCACCAGAAACTTCATGCTGACACGATTTTTGAAACGTCCTGTATAATCGAAAATGTTTTCAAAAAGTGTCACTCAGTAACTAAACAGGATGTAACAAATTTGAAAGGTATATTTTCCCACAACTAATCATAAGTTTGCGCCACCCTGTATAAACAATATGAAAATATCATATTCACAATTATGTTATAACAGAAACTCACTTCTGTCGTTCTCAGCATGAGATTATTCCGGGACATTGCAATAGTACCATTCTAATCCTTCTACCTGCCATGCAGTGTCGCAATACTAAAAACTCGTGATCTTTTCTCGTACTCTGGTGGTCACTTTTATTATTAACACCTTCGATGCTGAATTTGTAGATAGAGGTAACGAATAATTTCAAAGCAACTACATAATATTAACACTGTAAAATTGGGATAATTATTTAGTAAGTTCGCGAAATATTAAGGCTGTATTCACATTTGAATGATATTGCACTAAACTATCACCGGCATACTTTACTAGTAATCAAAAGATTAATGTATAGGATAAACAAAAAACTAAATGTATTAGAAAAGTAATAAAAATAATATTAATATCATCTATAGGTGGGTTTTGTTCAAGAAAACACTATTGATAACATCACTTCCACGAAAGTAACTTGATACTTCGAGGTAAGAAGAAAGTTGTTGAACACTATTGAAATCACTAGTTTATTTATTTTACGATATTTTTTGGTAACTCAATAAAGCGGTGGACACATATTTCTTATTATTAATTATTAATCTTAACTTTGCCCAGCGCCGCTTCGCTTCGATGTGGTTACTGCATCGCGGCAAGCTCGTGTGCTGACTTTTTTTTACTAAAAAAAAATATTTTCATTGCAACTTTGATAGAGAAATAGCTCGCTTCACTCGCTAAATTATGAAGATCAAATTAGAGTCATTTTTCGGGACCCTAACCCAACGCCGGAATGCGTTGATGAAAGTTGACGCTTCGCGGCAAACTTGAAGCTCATGTGCTGACTTAGACAAAAAAAATTCATTTCAACTTTGGTAAAGAAACGCCTCACTTTGCTGACATAAAGATCAAAGTAGAGTCGTTTTCCGCGACCCTAGCCCAACTTTCTGACTTTCTTTAAAAAAAAAAGAAAGTTTTAATTCAAGTTTAATTCAAGTTGCCGGTTCGGGGCTCGTACGCTGACTTTCCTTACAAAAAAAAGTTTTTAATGTAACTTTGGTAAAGACCCCTTCGCTCACTAAATGATAAGGATCAAAGTAGGGTCGTTTTCCGCGACTCTAGCTCAACGCCTGGTCGAATTAAATGGTTGCCAGGTCGTCAAACGATAGGAAATTCGTCAAACTCAAAAGGACGCCAAATCGGGATGACTTGGTGAATAACATCCAGTCCAGTCCTCGTTTACCGGAAAAAGCTAGGCTGTAGGAAGTGAGGAACCAGTGGAAATCCAAACGGGAAGATACTGAAGTGGCCTTGATTGAATTCAATTACACGGTCGGTAGCATCAGGGTCGAAAGTCGGCAAGCGGAAATCATAATGATTCTTTTTTTTACAAAGTGTGTGTCGTTACAAGAAAATTCTTTTTGTTGAATGCGAAACTGGCAGATCGTCACGATGAAGCATAATCTCACCAGGTAGATTTATGCGAACGTAGTGCGGAAAATTCTCTGAAACCGCTTTTAGCGAACTCTGGGTGTAAATACTAAGCTCCCTGTTACTTTGAAAACAGGATACTATTTCGGAATGAAGACTGCGTAAACCGCGTCTATCGAACTACGGTAATTACCCTTTATCTCACTTCAAACTCTTTGCTCTCTTTAAAAGAAAAAAATTGCCACTTATTTTTTATTTTTGAAAATTGCTTCGGGAGATAATTCCGCTCAGGCAATATGGTATACTTTTTTCCTTACTGTAGAATATACAATTTTTTTACTGTGAAAAAAAACTAGAGCGTAAAATGATATTCGCGGTTGAACATTCCCCTCGTGGTCCTGAATATCGGGGCGAATTCGGTTAATTAATTTTAAATTTTGACACGACCCTTTCTTAACCCGGCCCCTTTGAATGGAGAAAAAACCATAGTTGACATAAATTTAATCTAACGTTAAACTTTAAATGAAAGTCACCAATTATAGAAAAAAAGTTGTTTGCATTACGGGCGCAAAGCATACTTCAAAAATACAACTTGATGATTTTTTCTTCATCTTTAAAAGTTTCTTTCCTCGCTCTTGAAATCAAATGTTTAGTACGTTATTGATGTTAGCTGAAAAGAAATGACAACGCCAAATTACAGGATTTACAAAGAAAAAACGTTTTAATTTCATAATTATTTAACACTCTTAAAAAAATTACATTTAAAATAATTGGGCCGTCTCATGACATTGATTCATGTTTCTAACCAAAAGGGTTATCGATATATATTTATATACATTTAAATAAGTACATTTTTTGCTGCTATTTTCGAATTTTCTCGCGACGCTTAAGGCTTTTGTGAATTTTTTTCTTACCGTATTCTACGGGACCGTACGATAAAATGTTGAATGGGTTTTTGCTCTATTTTCGACCGTTTGAAGTTTTACCTGTGAATTTTAAACGATTTTTTCTTTTTTCGAGTGTACCTCCTAACGTCGTCATAAGAGTTCGTTTAGGTATCCTTTTAAAGGGGGAAGGTCTCGATTGTGGGTTAGGTTGCGCGCTTTTGCGATGTATCGTATGTTTTGCGAGATATAAGCTCTTACAGTTAGAGATGGAACTTTTTTGCTTTCAAGGACGTCCCGAAATAATTTGCCGCGTTCGTATTTTCGATCTCTACCGGATTTCGAAATAATTTTTCGAAAATCGCGGCCCGTTTAGACGAATAACTGGTTCGAAAATTTTTCAAAAAACGTTTGTAGCTCTCGAAGGCGTTCAATACGAACGTGGTTTTTTAATTGTCGTGTAAAACGACGCGACACTCTCTAAATGAGGCAGCCATAAAATCGTAAATATTTTCGAATCGGAAGCCGTAAAATTGTCATTTTTGGAGTTAAATACATAAATAAGTTTACCAAATAATTTATTTTTACCAAGAAAAAGGTCATCAAGATAGTTTAAAAGACGACTGGTAGAGAGCACAAGTGTCGCTTTGTCTTTGATCGGAAAGTGGAGTGTTTCAATTCAATCATGAAAAATGACACAACTGTAAAATGGCAATTTTTGAGTTGGCTCAATTTTCTTGTGTACCAAGATATATCTATTTGTAAATGGCGTGTTATTCCACATTGAACGAGCTCAATAAGTCAGAATTATATTGACGTATGCCAAAGTTACACAGTCAACTTTTTTTTCAGCTGACGAATAGTATAGATATTTTAACAATAAATAAATACAGGGTGATATTAAAAAAACATTCAAATTTTGCATTCAAAGTATAGTCTATTAGTCTATTTCATGAATTTGCAGTTTTCAAAACGTTGGTAGTTTAACATTTATACGGACTTGTTATTATTTGGCCACGAAGGCATAAAAAACACCCGATTTCTAGTTGTTCAACAACTTCCTTCTTACTCGAAGTATCAAGTTAATTTCGTCGAAGAGATTTTAGCAGAGTTTTCTTGAACAAAACCCACCTTTAGGTGATATAATATTATATTTATTACTTTCGTAACACAAACGGTTTGTATTCTTTATTACCTTAGCACTTGGATTTACTATTTGTAGTAACGTATGTCGTTAATAATGCTATATTATCCACAAAAACAGTGATATGCGTTATTCAAATTCGAATACAGTTTTAATATTCTGCTTACTTAGAAAATAATTATCGCAGTGCTATTTGATGACTAGTAACATGCAGTTTGAACATTATTGTAACGTCCAGGTCATTCAGTTCTGAGATAAAAGTCTCAAAATTTTTTATACAGGGTGTCCCATCGGGAACGCCATCGATAGATTATAGAAAAACTGTACATGAGAAAAATTTGAAAATTTGATAGTATACTAACATCGACGGGGGCAGTTCCGTTAAAATATTTTCAAGATGGTGACACTTCCGGTTATACCGGAAGTAGGTGTCAAGTTGGTTATTTTAAATGGAACACCCTATATATTATTCCATTTTTGGATTTTGCATAAAATTGTAGACACATTTTGTGTATAATGTCCTATACCTAAGTCTAACTGTTTTGGACTTATTTTAAATTTTATGTCAAAAATGACGTTTTCAGGCCTAACCAAAATTATAAAATTTTCCTATACTAATGCTTTTATTATTTAATTGGAATAGGTTTCCTTGTAGCAGGGGACCTATTTTAGTGGACTATGTCGCTATTTTGATAATAAATTAATACAGGGCGATAAAAAAAAGTATTAAAATTAAATTCAAAAACACGTTTAAATGCAAGCTTATCTCCGAATTGATGCCATTATATTTTAATTTCTTTGGCCAGAATGTAAAAAATGCCAAACCATAGAGATAATAGTTAGGAAATATACAAATATAGAGCAAAATTTATTATATAGTATAAATTAAAGAAAGCGGTTTATATAAGAGAATTGTAAGTAGATTTTAAACAGTAAATACGTGAATGAAAATAACTAAATATTTTAAACATTAATAAATCGATTCACATTCGGATCCGGATTTTTACAGATAGTACATTAAATATTAGTGTTTAGTTTTTGGTGAAATTTACGAAATAATTTTTTGGTAATTGGCTTGTATCGTCGCAAGTTTATCATTTATTTATTAAAATTTTACGTTTTGCACTTGTAATTGCTTTTTCCAAAAATATAAAGTTGTAACATTAGGTAAAATCTGTGTTTGTCTTATTAATTTTTTCTATGATTAATTATAAAATTGTCGGCACACTAAATATTGTAATTAACATTATTAATAGATGTGGATTTCATACCACACAAAGGTATATTTTTTTTGATTTTTGGAGTCATTATTAACAGAAATGTCAGTTGCTTGAATTTGACATAGTTGCAACTTGAACAAAACAAATTTTGATTTTTCTTTAATGAAAATGTTCCAAAAACCGTTCAAAAAATGGTAAGTATGATTTAAATTGTAGGATTAAATTTGGAATCGAGCGAAAACAATATTTTTCAAAAAAAAAACATGAGTTTACGTTTTTCTTAATTAATACAATATTCTACAAATTTTTTTTATTCGATCAAATTTACACAAACTCTGCGATTAATTGTATGTAATGAGACAATGTCAGTTTAATATATTTTCTACTATTTGAAACACTAACAAAATTTTAAAAATCACATGCAATTTATTTTGGTTTTTACTAAATATGTGGTTGTTAATATTCCAAAAAACGGTTTAAAAACCGACAAATTTTTACTACATATTTGTTTGCAGAATTAAATGTTGAATCTAACAACAATTTTTTTTTCAGAAGAATAGCGTACATTTTTTTCTTACTTTGAATTGATGGCTCCACTGGATGGGCCAACCGGAGTGAAATTTATGTGTTTAATTGTATTTAATTAGACATTTACGTGTTCCAAATCTCAGCTTAATATCTTTTGTACATGTTTATTTTATCTTGAAAAAAAACCTTTAAAAATATAAATTTTAATCACTCTGTATCTCGGGAAGAAAAACTTTCATACGAATTTTTGGCTTATTTTGAATCACAGAATCTTCAGTTTTCGTTTGTCGGTGATTTTAAAATACACCTTGTATATGATAAAATGTTTAAAAATTCCCGTGTTTCCATTATGTAGATAATTTTGATGGTTTCAATTTTAATTAAAACGAAATTAAGAAAATAAGTTCAAAGAAAAATGTTTGGATTTTTTTCCCGAAATAGTATTGATTAAACTATATAAAGTATGACTAGTAAAATTCATCTCGTATGGGTTTTTTTAATTAAGAGCTTTATTCGAAATTTATTATGGCTTCAATTTCTGCTTCATGACCAAAAAAATAGTAGTCACGTGATACCCATTATCTGGCAAATTAAAATTTTTTTTTCAAAAAAATTTAAAAGCTGGGTTATTTGTCAAAATAATTGCATAAAATAAATTATTTTTTCCAATTTTTTAGTAAATTGCAACACTGTTGTAAAGTAAGATTTAATTCACGCACATTTTTGTAGCCATTTTTGTAAAAAAATTAAGTAGTTTTATTTTAAACAAAATATGTCTGGAGTCATAGAATATAACTTTTGGTTTTTTGGAAAAAAAATTTAATTTGACCGATAATGGGCCTAGTATTTGGTCAATTTTCGTCTTGATCGAAGTAAAAATTTATGTCACAGTCATATTTCGAATAAAGCTGTAAAAACTATAACCAGCACATTAATTACTAAATAATTATGTGTGAAATGCTACTTTTAAATAAATCGTGCGTCGATAAAATATTGTATGAAACACGTGTAAAGGGCTTTATTCACTCCGCACTCGCGCATAAAAACCTTACTTCACACACTTGTACCATAAATAACTATTATTTCCCTTTATATACAAAAATCTTTTGTTTGCGCTGCAATTGTAGCAATTACTATTATGTCTATAATTGAAATACAGGAATTGTATATGTTAGTGTGCATAATAATAATAATGTACAGGATGACCAAATTAGTGAGTAAGTCGGTAATATCTTGAAAACTATTCGTCCCACAATCTCATGGAAAAAAAAGTAGTTATTAAAAGTGGCCACGAAAAATTACTGGAAGTGTCACCCTGTACATAAATTTAATTCTTAAAAAAAATTAATGTGTACTAAAAAAAAATACTCTACCCTTCCAATTTTATTAAATTATGGTTTACTTAAAAATTATGATAAATACTCAAAAAAAAGAAATGATACCTGCCTTTTAAAAGACAAAATTTCGAAAAAGTTTGAAATTACAAAAAGATACAAAAATTATGGGTCACTGTATCTTAATAGACTAGGCTTCTGAAAAACAAAAAAGAAAGTTAAGGTTAACTATATCAAAATTAAGTAGTTGCCAAAAAAAATCTGAAGCACTACCTACACTCTATTGACTCTATGACAAATACAACTAAACAAAAAGGCCTTGTTACACAAAAACAAAACTAAAATTCAAGTTTTTGGAAAGACCCGAATGAGATTTCAAAATTCCAAAAAAAAAACACTGGAAGAACGGACATACATATAAATTTTTTAAATCACGCCTGGCTATAAGATTCAAATCAAATCAAAGTTACTCAAAAAACTAACCTATGATGGTTCAGTTTCAAAAGACAAAATTATCTACAATTCTTTTTTCAATAGTACTCTCTATGACTATTAAATCCAAAACTAAAATTAAAATTTTTTGGAAAGACACGAATAAAATTTCCGAATTGAAAAAAAAAGAATGAATGGACGGACATAAGAATTAATTTTTTAAATCATGACTATGAGATCAAAATCATGAGAAATTTTTGAAAAAGCTGACGTGCACCTTGTAACTCTTAAAACGAAAACAAAAATTTGAAAGTGTAGCAGGCGTGTGTATGCGTCTTTCTCTATTTATAATTACTAGAAATTTTACACCTTTGTGCATAAATAAATTGGCTGTTCTTTCAAGCGGACAATCAAACATAAAATAGCGTTCACAGCGTGAAAACAATGTTTTTTCGAAAGACTCGTGCAATATTCAAAATTAAAAATACAATCAACGAATGAAAATAAATAAATAAGAGATGGTTACGGTTTCAAAAGATAAACAATAAACGAAATAAAAAGAACAAAAAATCTAATTTTAGGCATTGTTTTCTAAGTAAATGAGAACAAACAAAATCAAGGTGGTTATTGCAAATAAATTTAATGAAGGGTGACTATGACATACAAATGATAAATGACCAAAAAATATAATATCTTAGTAGGTAATGCATCCTATAAACAAAAACGTAAGATAAATTTTTACGAAATGCAGATAAAATTCACAAAAATTAAAAAAAAAAACAAAGGGGGTTTTAAGTTTCATTTTTTAAATTAAAGTTGGCTTTGAAATCAAGATGGTCATTAAAAAAATTAATTAATCCAGGATGACCATAACATACAAATGAAAATTTAATGTCTTAGTAGGCAATGCATCCCAAAACGCAAGTTAAACTTTTACTAAACATAAATAACATTTACAAAATTTCAAAAAAGGGAGTTTTTATTTTTTAAATTAAGACTGACTAAAGCATTAAAATCAAACGATTAATAAAATAATTAATCAAGGGTGGCTATGACATACTAATAAAAGCGAAAGTTAGATTTTTACCAAATACAAATAACATTTATAAATAAAAAAAAAAACATTAAAATGGGGTTCTAAGTTTTTATTTTTTAATTGAGGCTAACTATATGAGAGATTACAAAAATTCTAGTATCTTTAGTAGGCAATGCATCCTATAAACAAAAGCGTAAATTAAATTTTTACCAAATACAAATAACATTTATAAATTTAAAAAAAACATTAAAATGGGGTTCTAAGTTTTTATTTTTAATTGAGGCTGATTATATGAGAGATTACAAAAATTTTAATATTAAAGATATTAAATAGATTTGGAATGGTCGATAAAGTCGGCATTAATTTTTTCCGGTTTTTTCTACAATCATAAATGGAAAATTTTCTAATGATCGCCTTAAAAAAATCACCCTGTATTAGAACGTACTTCTAAAATTTAATTACAGAATTCTAAAAACTTGATTTTATGTATTACGAAATTAATTTTTTAATTAATACTAATATTGAGGATATAAAATTTTACTATTTTAAATTAACTACCTAATTTTATTTACGACATTTAAATGTGCCATCATCAATTCAAAAATATATTTAAAGTTTGCAAAAATTGCAGGGGGTATTAACAGTGCGCATTCGAATAAATACTATTTACTCATAGTTTTGTATCGATTTGTCAAATTTAACTGATGACTTTTGGCGCAGTGGTTTAATTGGGCATTGAAACTACAACGACATATGGCCACGTTTAGAGGATAATTAATGAACGAATAATAAAGAACATTCATTTTTATTGTGCTAGTTAAAAATTAAGTATAAAAATGGCGTAGACATTTGAGTCCTGTCATATGATTAAACGATGTTGTATTCACTTTTTCTTCGCAGATATTTTCACACCTGTTTCAAACGCCTTAAACGTTTTTTGTATATTTATAGAAGGTAATAAACAAATGAGATAACAAAAACATATGTACAATAATAAATTTCCCGGTTCAATAAACTAACGTTTTCTGTATAAGGAATTATTTGAAAAAAGTCGACAAGTTCAGACTGAATTTTGTTTATCACTTTATTATTTTACGATTGCTTATAACGAACAAGCGTCATGCTGTTCCGTTTTTGTTAATAAAATTGGGTACTTAGTCTGCAACAGCGGGATGTGATTATCCAATTTTTTGCGACGAATTTTTTTTGTTTCAGAAAATTCTGCAACAATCGGTTGTTAGCGTCCACATCGAAATTCGGCCCAAAATTTTAGTTCCTGACACAAATTGTTTCATCGATTACTTATCAAATATTAAAGCGATTGTAGACGCGCACGTTTACACCCTTATGGTTCCTTTAGTCGGTGAGTATTACGAAAAAAATAAATTATTGTTGGTCGGTCTTACGGATATTTTTCTCGTCGCTAATAGTTTTAAACGAATTGGAAGGTTTGACGCGAGGTGGCAAACATCCGGCACCATCGTCAAGATCGGCGACAGATTCCAACCACATACTCAAAGTTGCCGATTCAGCAAAACAAGCTTTAGAATACCTCGGAAGTCGTCATAATAATATAAAATGTGTGACAACAAAAGGTACGACTTTACCCACCTTTACATTTACCGTTGAAGAAGATTCACCGTCCGATTCGACACTAAGAAACGACGATAAAATCTTAGCGACGTGTTTAATGCTTTGTAAAAACAATAAAGACCAAATAATGGAAGGTAAAGATGTTGAAGAATCTTTACACGCAAATGATCCAAAAGATATTGCAGGGGAGCCAAGAAAATTATTCCGAGAAGTAGTTTTATTAACCGAAGATCGAAATCTTCGAGTAAAAGCTCTGGCAAGAGACTTGCCCGTGCGGGAACTTCCCGATTTCTTACAATGGGCAGGATTGGGATGAACCATTTTGTCAATAACGATCTTCTGTAAAGAGATTATGGAGTTTAACTTCCTCTAGGGCCGTCGAATTAAGGCAAGTCTAAATTATAATTACAAATTCGTTAAAAAAATAAAACGTTTCAGATCCATAAAAATTGAAACGTCCCGTTTTTGTGAGTTTGTTTGTAACTTAAATTTATAGAGTTTTGGCTGTTATTAATAAAAATTTCTACGTTTTCTATGTATGTGCTGTAGGTCTAGATTTCAGTAATATTTTTTTCGAAGATGAAAAAATATATATATAGATATATTTATCGCACTGACACTGGTTGTGTTATTCGCATTCCGGCAGTAGACACAGCGTTGGTAGTTGATTATTAATTTTCTTATTTGTCGCGATCTAATTAATGTTATATATATTTTTTAGCACTTTCTAATTGTAAATTATATATACATATTTTATATAAATCGAAGGTTTTACACTGTTTTAACAACTATATTAAATATAATTTTTTTAGCAAGTACTTATTTTTACGGTTAATATTTTAGTTATATTTTAGTCACTTTATTTGTACTTATAATATTGTTAATGATATTGCAATTTTGTCTCAGGATTTACCTTAAATAAAATGTTAATATTGTGTTTTCGTTTTGTTTTTCACCTGGACGACACACTTCAACTGATTGAACATCAAATAGGTAAGAAGTAGTATTTAGTTACAAATATTCGCATCAACGAGAGAAAAAAGCAATTATACAGAATAATGAAGTAGATCGATTTAACCCGAAAATTTTCAGTATATGTATTTTTATTATTTTTAGAAAAGAAGAAACACATTAAATCTTTGGTTTTTAGATACTGCAAGCATATTACGCAATTTAGAAAACAGTTTAATCAATTTATTCAAACTATGTCTTCATTGCTACTGCTCAAATTTCTGTCATATTCATTGAAAATTTTTTTTATAGAAAAGTATTAAGAAAGTTAATTATTCAACGTTAGGTCCCACCGTTATTATCGTCTAACGAATTGTTGTTAATAAAATATTACTGATAGTATACGATATAACGTTATTTCTTTTGTAATTCTTTTTTGTTCTTTCTAAGGGTCGGAAAACTTCACTGCCTTAGATTGTGACGAAATAAAAAAAAAGTATAAAACATTTTGCTCGAAAAATAAAATAAACCTCTAACAGCGTCAGAACTCTCAAGTTAATAGTTTTGATAGAAAAACTGAAAAAAAAAACGATTAGTTGCAGGAAAAAGAATCTTCGTTTAAGAAAAAAGAAAAAGTGCACCGCGAAGCAATTTTAAAATCGAAATATAAATCGGCCAACAATTGTTAAATGTATGTAACTGGTAAGCCACTAATTCAAACGCTACCTGCTAACTACTAACATTCCTACGTCAAAACAAAACGAGGTACCGCGCAAATTTAAAAAAATGAAAATTGCGTGTTAGAAAAAATAGTTCAAACAAAAGTCATAGACAATCAAATTTCCAACAACTTTTTATTCATAACTTTTTTTGTGTAATTATATTGGGGGAGATATTGTTAAAACAATTAGCGTCACGTGATCGTCATGTCTCGGTAATTACTTATATCGAATCAAAAAATAGTTTAAACAAAGGTTGTGCATAATTAAGTAATAAACAACTTGTTTGAAGAAGAAATGTTTAAAATTAATATTTTTGTAAATATTTCAAGATTTCGAAAATCTATGTAGGTTAACGGTCCTTTTGGCTAGATAGATTATGCCCCAAATCTAATCAGATCTGCGACATCTGATATCTTGTTTATTTTTATTTTTTTGCTTTATTATAACGTACTAACTTTAATTCGTCTAAAAAAGACAAAAAAAAGAGTGGTAAAATTTACGGTTTGGAAACTGTCGCATACCTCCCCATCATTTTAATAAGATGGGAGTAAGAAGAGGAAAAAGCGATTGAACACAAATATTATAATAAAAAAGATACTAATATTGAATATATCAGATGAATCCGTAAATTTCCACACAAGTATTTTTAGAAAAGTACATTTTTCCACGACATACTTGGAAAACGGACGTTTCTTCTCTACAAAATTGGTTTTTCCTCACTGGCGAGGAAAATAATGTGTTACAAAAATGCCTCTTTAAAAAAATGTCAAAATGGGTCATTAGAACTATATGCCCCTAGTACTTAGTTAAACAATTTAAGCATACTACAGAATACTGTAACGAGACTATTGGGACCCACCTATTAAATATTACTTCTTTCATTAGGTTGTTTTTTTTGGGGAATGTCATGGAAAAAATGTTGTGTCTAACCACACGAGGAAAGAAAAAGAATCGCTTTCCTCACTTGTTGGACAAATAACTATTTATTTAAAGTAACACATTAATTGTTTGGTTTTTAGATATTGCAAAATATATTACGTAATTCAGAAAACAATTTAATTCATTAATTTCATAAAATGAAAAGTACCTATTAAGAATCTGCGTATTCAACGTCACGTCCCATCGCTATTATCGTCCAACTTTGTTTTATTTAAAGAAATATTACACTAAATTTTTAATAATGAAAGCTCACCGATACTGTACTTATCTCACACTAAATTAAGTACCTATAGTATAGACAAACAAGTAACGTACACCTTTAAAGCCGGTGCACACGAGCGTATTTTAACGATGCGCTAACGCAGCGTAAAAACACGCACGTACTAAAAATACACTGGCTCAAATAGAGCAGTTCACATGGGACGCCGACATCGTTCGGAGTTGGTTGCTTCAACGTCTGGACGGCGAAGCAGTACATTGTCAAAAGACGTTGAGTACACACGAGCGACAAATATACGTGCGTTAAAATGACGGAGAGTGATGATATTGACACGGAGGTTGCGTTACCGTACCGTAAAAATACGCTCGTGTACACTCTTCTCTCAAAACTCTGTCTGCGACACCGCAACGTTGACGTTCCGTTACCGTACCGTAAAAATTCGCTCATGTGCACCGGCCCTTATTCTGAAGTCGCAAGGTATCACTGCACGTATTGTGTGGAAAATACGCTTCAACTCTAAGTACTTCAGTCCCTGGTTAAGATTAATTTTTGGTTAATTGAAGTTAATCCATGATTGAAATACTGGTCATTAACCTTAGAAATTCAAGGTCAAATATATCATGAAACAGCTTTCTAAAGTGACAACAAATTTTTGAAAATTTTATTTTATGAGCGATTCAGCAGGACAAGTCGATAAGCATTGTGCATACGACAATTATCTGAAAAGTTCAATTGATGAAGAACCTAAAATTTTGTCAAACTCACTGAAAAGACAGGACAACGTCTGTAGGGCTAGCTAATCTTATATACACAAATTAATCGTCATTTCCCTTTGTCACGCGATAATTTGAGAACGGCTTTACCGATTTTATTCAAATACTTTTTTTAAGTTTTCTAATGTTTCATGGAAGGTTCTTATGAAAAGAACAATTAAGACGAAAAGTCGAAAATTTTAGAAAATTTAAACGCGTTTGACAGTTCGCACTCGAAGCGAAGTTTTGAGTGTTGAGTGAGTTTTTTGAGAGTGTTTATTCATTGCAGTTAGTTCTATATTAGAAGTTCAATTTAATTTAATACTGATTTTTGGTAAGTTTTGATAGACTAACAGCCAAATTCACAGATATCACTCACTCTCAATCTACACTCAAACTCAGCCAAAAATCGTCACTCAACCTCAAAATTAATAGACAAAACTGGACTATTGGCCACTATAATTTAATAACTTGAACAGGATGCTGTGGTTAATAGCAACTGTACTTTGAACAAATTGTTAAAATTTGAACGTAGACAACAAACAATTATGTACGTTTATGCTAGTTTTTTTTATACATTGACAAGTTAAAAGAGTTTATAATCAACAATGGAAGCGTGATTTGTGAATGGAAGTATAAAAGTGTCGGATAAAAAGGTAGCAAAACACAACTTATTATTTTAAATAGGAAGTCAATATCCAAGAAAATAACAAAATCATATTCAGCATATGGATACCCTCGTATGGAATAACTAAATTTATGGTCGCAGCTTTCTCAGAAATATACGCTGCTGTCATTGTTAACCACAAAGCTGTTAACCTAACAAATACATGACAACTGTCACTGTTAACCTAAAATACATGACACTTCCCCATCTTCCATTTACAAACCCACTCACGTGATATTTTAATATCATCTTTCAGTAATTTGTAAAGTATAATACAAAGTTAAGAATATGTGCAATATGGTCGAAAAGATTTTCGGTAAAGTAGTCTTCGATCAGCGGATGAATTGATTTCTGTTATTTATAATATGCGAGGCAGCATTTTGGAGAACTGCATCCAAAAACAAGTGGCATTCATGCGCCTATAAGACGATTGAAAAATGTTCTCATCATTAATCTACATTGTATTTATTTAATTTTGTTGGTAACAAACTATAACAAATCCTAAGGTTACATGATTTTATTTAAGACTCGACAGCCCTTTATCCCTGAATTTTTAATTATTGTTTCTAAAAATGTATTATCTGAAGGTAGGGAAGTGCGTCAACATAAATACGGCGCACCGAACGGAATCGTATTGAAATCTTCGGAACGTATTTCGGGGTAATCTTCGTGGTGCGGGGCACTTTTAATGCGGAATATTATGCGCATGCAACTAATAATATTAAGGCGGTAGGATCTACAATTAATTTCCTAAACAATTAATTAGGAAATGTGTTTGAAAACATTAAAATTCATATTACCCTCTCATCTGCAGAAAGGGAACAACTTTTTGTTAGTTTTAAAAATTAAAATAAACTTGAATACCCAGCGGGTACAGAGTCAAAATATTTATTTGTTTACTTACTTGAGGTACCTAGCTTCAGTCAAAGAAAAGTAATTAGACAGTTAAAATGTATATTGAAGAAAAATAAAATAATTCTTATAAATCATAAAAAGAAAATAAACTTATTGAAATTGTCTTGTTTTTTGTGGTATATCGTAATGACGTAACCGGAACCACAACCGTGCGACTTTTGCACCTTCGGGCAGGCGAGCCAATGTGTTTCAGATCGAAGTAATGTGTTTTTGGGGTTGGTCCTGGTGCCAACATAATAAACACACAGCAACGTACCTTGATCTACCAAACTAATTATGCAAATGACCGTTACTACGATTTAAAAGTGGCAGGGAAACGATATAAAATTACTCGCCAGGACTGATCCGCTAAAATGTCCGTAACAAACAAACGATTTATTTGAAACAAATAAAATTGATTTTTTAATAAACCTAGATAAGCTTTATTTACATTTTGTTTACTTTATGTTATAAATAAAATTCTAGCTAATAATTAAAAATGATTTTACCAAATAATTCACAATCGGAGAATTATTAAGTGCAAAGAAATCTTAATGCGCAATAAAGCAGTGGATGACTCAATAGGGCCAGTAGTTCATATTAATTTTCAAAGGAAAATTACGAAACCGGAAACTCCAGGAACACAGTTGTGAGAAGATCAGCGGAAATCACTCTATGCAAAGGGCCAAATTATAATGCCGCTTCGGGAGTCGTTGACCACGCCTTTGCTATGAATTGACGTGCATCGAAATCGGCATTTGAACACGAGGTACTTTAATTAAATTATATTTTGTTGCGTCAAACTTTCTTTATCTCCGAACTTATAAATGGTTCAAAGAAAATTTATTATTATATTGTAAAAGGGTTTAAAGACGTCGCATTGCTCAAGTGTTGTTCGAAAATTTCTATTTAAACTGCATTTATGATAAATAGCCTACCTTCGTTTGCCTTTGTTGTTAATTATTAAGTGATTATTATTGATTTTGAAGAGAATTATCCGATTAGCGATTGACTATATTAATTAATATAAACACATATGATGACGTAACTGGAAGAGAAGTTATTGATATGAGTACAAAACAAAAAGAATAGAGAAACTACTACGGTTAGGTACTGATGAATTATTTGATATCGAGCGATCATAAAGTTTTTAGATAAGTTGTGGTTGTGACTTTGACATTAGCAAATCTTTCATGTCTTTGATAACTTCAACTAATAAATGAAAATTGATGGTCATTGTGTTTATCAAATTTTTATGAAAAATGATGTTTTCGTCGTCAAAACATAAACGATTTATCGTTGAATCTTACTTCCGTAACTGTGTTTTCAACAACGTCGAGTGTGTATACAGCACTGTTGCTTGTTTGATCGAGTTTCGAGTAAGACTTAGATGTATCGTATATGCAACCAACAATACGCATCATGGAAAATTTGTTAATGTCAAAGTCATAACCATACCTTATCTAAAAAGTTTATGATCGCGTGGTATAATTGGTTAACAGATGCCAACCTCCGGTATGGAAAAGTTCGTAACTCAGGGGTCCTCCGCTAAAAAGCTTAGTGGTCAGTCATCCTGCATGTTATACAATAACACAAAACACTGTTTTCTGTTAATCTATATGCCAGGGTCACATTAACCCATCAACTATGATCATTGAATCATTTTTGCTGCAGTACAAGAATTCGTATATGGTGTGAAAAAAGTGAAATACGATGGTTTGAAAACGCCTGACGTCACAAATCCTTCACACCCTCTAACTCGCTAGTCACATAATGTTACAAATCCATAAACCCCACTCTTCCTCTTTCATGAGAAACTTCGTTATGAAGAAGGAAAATATGAAAGTTTGAAAACGGCTGACTTCACAAATCCTTCACACCCTTTCACTCACAATCACAAAATGTTACGAATCTATAAATCCCACTTTCCATCCCTCATGAAAAGCTTCTTTACGGCCGGCCTTTCTGTCTAAAATTAAGTGATGCATCTGCACTTGTTCCACTAAGGTACTTCTTTACAGTCGAAGTTAAAGGTGTTATATATTTAGTTACACCCTATATGTATACATTACTTGTGGAGGACGGTGATGGCGAATAAACGATCAAGGGAGGTTGTGTTTGGTTTATTAACAGAATAACGATCCTAATAACAAAAGTGGATACATAACATGGCGCAGGCGGTCCAAAAAGACTTACGAGACTAATATTTTATGAAAATTAAAAAGAAAAAGAACTATTCAAATCAATAATAATTTTGAGGTTAAGTTTGCACGTGCTACGCAAAAAGAATATTGAAAAAGGCACCTCGTGATAAAAAAGATGTGTATCTGTGTCTTTTAGAATACCGAAATACACCATGTTTCTTCTGATTCATTCAGAATTAGAAATGACGAAACTTCTAAACTGATAAGGCGCCAAAAAAGCCGTTTCACACGTCCCCGCCGCATGATAAATTTACCAAACATCTAATGATATTAATATTACCTCACATCAGCCGATGGTTAAAAATGAAGCTCATTGAGAACTTAACTGTTGGTTTACACAAAATCTGGCCTAATCGTAGATTCCTGGCATAGTTTTTCCGAAAAAATAAATAGTCAACTCATCGGTGTTTGTTTGAAATCGTCCTTCTTTTTTTGACGATCAGTAACCGGGCACGCATCTAATACTCATTTTGTTCCCATGAATTGTTTAAAAAACGGTGGTCCCTACTTCGACCCTGAATACTAGGGCAAAGGTATTACGACCGAAGTTTGGCTCCTTTTCTTAACTACGCTTATCAAAAATAATGTTCAAGATAGTCAAGAGATCATACACCTAAAGTTAAATCCAAGCTGTCGGATGGAGATTTAGCCAGTGCTTTACGTATCCTTACAAGTGACAACACTTTCGCATCCAATAATACGTCCACACTTCAACATCTGGCAAGCAAACATCCTAACGCCGATAACTCCATTACAAAACTTCTGATACTCCTCCAATAAGTAACATAGAATTGGGGAAAGAGATTCTTTCCATTCGGGATAATTTTTTCTCTGCTTTGTCGTTCCTTTGCAACACCATGCTTTCTGATTTGGTTCCCGTAGATGTTTGTCCGTGGTTGTTTGGTGCATTCTTAACCGCTTTTGCAAAGAAAGATGGTGGACTTAAACCAATTGCTGTAGGAAACACACTCCGGCGTCTTGTAGCAAAACTAGTACGCAAACGTTATTATGATCATGCTGGGATACTCTTGCGTCCGTTCCAGTTTGGTTTTGGTACTCCCGGAGGAGCCGCATTATTTATTTACAGTATTTTTAGATCAGAAATGTCATAAAGAGTTGTGATGAGCCGAAAATTATGCTTAAATTAGACTTCAAAAACGTTTTAATGGTATATGTATGACGAAATATTAATTGCTTCCCCAGAGATAATTACTCATGATTTAAATATAATACAGTCATTAGACCCGCGTCTTGGTGTATAGTTAAACTCAACAAAAACAGAAATATATCGAATATCTGATAAATATTTGAAATAAATTAGAGCTTCTCTTCTAGACAGTCGCTTATTACATGAAATTGAGACCGTTCTACTCGGCGCTCTACTGTCAGATTTCTCGACACCAGTAATTTTAACCGAAAAGCTCAATACAATAAAGTTGCTGACCTCTCGGCTTACAGAGCATAGTGCTTATCACCCCCTATTCATTTTTCGACATACTAGTGCTGCTTCAAGATTAACATACACACTACGTACATGCCCTACATGGAAACATCAAACACTTCTGCAGGCTTTTGACAGCCAAGTATTGCTTCCAACTTGTTAGCAATGTAGATTTTAATGCCCAATCTTGGCAACAAGCATGTCTTCCTGTACGTGAGGGTGGTCTGGGATTCAGTAAAATTGTCGATATAGTAATACCTTGTTTTCTATAGTCACCTTACATGACGATGGAAAAAGTGGGTTCTATTCCTTCCCTTCCCTTCATATAAGACATAAATCAAAAAGAAACGGAGATGATTTGGTCAGAGTATGAGTTACTCTCGGTGTCTTCTCGCAGTAATCAAACATTTTGGATCAAACCTTTAACCTTAAAATCGAAGTACTGGTTACTCAATAATGCTGCGGGTGATATTGAAAAAGCACGGCTCCTAGCTGTATCTACACGTGAATCAGGAACTCGATTAAATGCTCTTCCATCTTCAATACTTGGCAGCTTTCTAGATAACAATATAACAAGAACTGCTGTAGGACTGCGTCTTGGATGTTGATTATAGTTTATGTTCTGCACAAGTAGATTGTTACGGGCATCATTGCCTAAGTAAGCTGTACGAAATCATCAGCCAGAAGACAATTCGCAGAGCCCTGGTTTCTGCTGATACTCCTGCAATATTGAAACCCCTTGGTCTGTCCCTGTCAGCCTGAAAACTAGGTCATCCGCACAGGGGCGCTCAAACTTGAACTGCTAGCGGTCTACCTCAATATTGTTAGACTCTGAGAGGCCACAAGTACGTGTGATTCAGGGTTGTCGTGTACGTAGGTAGGGTGTATCGTGGCATAGATAGATATTAGTTTTCCGCACAATATGCATTGTTTTAGTCAAGGTTTGGGTGAGGTTTAGTTAGGTTCTTCTCTAAAATATAAATGAAAAACAAAACAAAAGAGTTCTGGTGTTAAACTTAAAAACTTAAAAAGTTAAAATAAGGAGTGAATTTGGATGTTGAAGCGTGGCACTGCATGTCTTCAGCGTACTTTTCATAAGATGGAACGTAACCACTGAACGCTAATCGCAAGCATGATGACATATGTTCGTCAGTTAGTCGATTGCGATATTTTGACTTAATTATCTTCATTTCAGAAAATGCAGACTCGCACAAGTAAGTTGACTCAAACATTGCTGTCAGTTGAAGGGCGATTTGCCTTAGATTCGGATATTTATTTTCAGATATACAACACCAGAATTTTGTATCGGATGCTGTAGCTTTGAGATGTAGGTATATCTGCACCAACTCATTTTCAACATAGATATCATAATTCAACTGAGGAATCCTTGCTTTCAAATACGGAAAATGTTTCAGTTGATCTAGCATAAGTTGCAATTTACTTTTGAATGCGTTTACTGCGCCTATCATCTCAATAATAGTTTTTCCTTTACCCTGAAGCTCCAAGTTAATCGTGTTTAAGTGCATTGTGATGTCAGTCAAAAATGCCAAATCAGTCAGCCATTTTCCGTTTTTCAGCATCTGAGTGTCATCACCTCTTTCGTCTAGAAAAGTTGTTATTTCGGGCAATAATTCTTGAAACCTTTCTAGGAATTTTCCGCGACTTAACCACCTGACGTCCGTGTGAAGAACTAAATCAGTGTGTTCAGCTGGCTGACTATCTTCCAACTGCAATTTAAAGAGCCGTCGTTGCAAGCTACGTGTACGGATGGAATTCACAATTTTTGTTGCAATGCCCATAATTTCCTCTGTGTTTAGAACTTTTGAACACAAAACTTGTTGATGTATAATGCAATGGAAGGAAAAAAAATGAAATCATTGCTGGTGCTCCATCGGTTGCAATGCACACTGATTTATATATTGGTAGCTTGTAGTTTGTTACAAAATTTAAGAAAACGTCACGGATCTTTCCCTTCAGAGGAATGATTGTCTAAAATTCTTCCTTAGCCGACATGTCATTAAATACCGTCCGAATAAAAATACAGAGCTGCGCAGTGTCTGTCATATCGGTGGATTCGTCGAGCTGTAAAGAAAAGTATGTACATTCCATGATATCCTGTTTTAGTTTATCTGCCATGTCCTGACTAATGACTTCAATACATCTTGTGACAGTCGGACGAGATAACTGAAGTTCTCTAATAGCAGACATAATTACTGTTTTATTTTAAAAATCTCCAAATAAAGTCTCACTCGCTTAAATAAATGCTTCCTTCACAACCGATCCATCTTCGAATGGTTTCTTGTGTTTCGCCAATATATGAGACATTTTAAATGACTCGATCGTAGCAGCTTTTGATTGTTTGGCTGGTCTTGTGAACATGGTTTGTTCTTTTTCAAACTAGATATCAAATCACGTACTTTTCGTTTTCTTAATTCACTCTGTGGCCGAAAATCCTTTTCATAGTTTTTATGAACCGTTTTATGATGCCTCTCTAAGTTACCACGCTTAGGTATTCCAGCTGACGCACGACAAATGATACAAATGCACTTATCCTTCACCATACAAAAGAAAAATCCTTCCTCCCAATTGTTATTAAAATGATATGTTTTACATTTCTTCGCTGCACTCATTTTGTACTATTTGACAATAAACTTTGTATCGACGTAGTATTGCCTTCAAGTTACATTTCAGGCTGACTCAAATTCTCTTGCAAGCGTAACATTTATATCGGCGTGAATGAAGTCTCGAATGTTCCTGTCAAACGCACTCTCGAACTTTTTAGAAAATGCAGCAGATAGCGTCGCACCGTTGATTGAAATATTGGTAAAGATAGTCAACCTTACGGGATTATGCGACCCCGAAATTTGTTCTAAACATCAGAGGTCGGTAGTATCGCTTTGTGCTAAGAAAATACGTCAATTGTATTGTAGAATTTACAGAACAGTATTGCCGATAAATGTGAAATAGAAAACTGTAATTTTGCTGATAGTTTATGCTAAGGCACGACATTGTTGCCAATGCATCATGCCGTTGATTGAAATATTGGTGCATTGAGTCAATGTTGACAAACAAACAAAAACATGCGTTCTACAATATACAAGAATTTATTGATTTTTGTCGACGTACTAATTAAATGTGTGTCCTTTGTTATATATTTTTTTCTATTGTCTGTTAATTGTTCAATGTAATAATATTTATTTGTATCTTTCTTACGTAAGGTTATAACAATGGTTATACCATCATGACAAACACATATATGTACAAAGATTGTATACATACACATGTGAATAAAGTTTATTATTATGAAAAAACCTGCAGATTTAAAAGTATTAATTTCGTAAATAAATCGTTGAAAAACGTTCTCCCCAAAAAAACAATTTCTTTAAATACTTTTGAAAATTCCATACTCATATATTTATTACATTAACATCGTTTATCCGTTGAAAATGTTTTAAAATCTATTAGGCTTACGCAAGTAAATTTCTAAATTTTGGTCATTGAAATTAAAATTTTTTAACATAGAAACGCTATCCCTTTTATGTTGGAACGAATGTTGAATTTTCTTATATTACAATCTAACGTACTCAACTGTTTGCATCTAAACAATATTATAACAAGCCTACTCATTTACTAAAGGTGTTGCTAAAAGTATGCAATTGTAGAATTTCTGACTAAGCCGATAAGGAATGTGACTCATAAACGATAATCCGGAAGACTCCTCGTAATACATTTGTTTCAATATCTAGAACCTGTCTGGAGAACAAAATCAATGAAGACAATGTCGTAATTAATAGTTCTTTAGAATCTTGTTCAGTGTCGTATGTTACGGGTTATTTAAGTCACTACATATATAAAAAGTACATTGTAATACGTGTAAGGAAATGCTAACAGTTAACGACTCAAGTGTTTTCAATGTGAACGAATCATTAATTCTATATAAAGATTACAGCAAATCTGATGGAATTAAATACTTACACAGACCATCACCCGAATTCTCAAAATTTGTGTTTTTTTATTGAAACTTTTACTGAAGAATTTCATCTTTTTAAAACAGATTATGGTTTATTGGAAAAATTAAACTCCGTATAAAAAATGTCTCAACAGCAGTGTGAATTCATGGTTCAGAGAATGCGACACTCATAAACTGTTAATTATCGATCAGTTGGTTAAAATAAAACTATATCGAACCTTAAAGTGGGAGGCTAATAAACATATTTCTAATAGCTATAATTACAGTGATGTCACAAAACCACACCGTAAAATAAGAATATTATCTGCATAAATAAGTGTAAATGTTTGGATATGTTTTATGTATAGCATTGTATTAGGTACGTTATTATTTATGTGTAAATTGTTTGTAAATTATTACTATTATTTTAGATCAGTTGGAATTGTAATTTTTGAAACAATGTTTATAATTAATGAGCTATTTTACTTTAATTAAACTATTTTAATTCGAAACCATGATATTTTGATACAGTTTCAAAGAGTAAAATCCTAACTTTTTCCCTCGGGAAAAAGTGAGTACTATTTTTTAACACCAAATTTCCTCAATAATTTTCTAATTCTATTGTAATATGATTTTTCAATATTAAATCGTCATTTATTTCGTCACAGAAAAGAATAGTGTATTATACACGTATTATCCGCACCGCGTCGGGAGACAACACACCTCAAGCTAAAATCTAGTACTTTTATTTTTAGAAGTAATAGGAATAGGTTTTATTACCAAGTGAATTTAAATTTGAAGGTCTAGTGGAACCCACTTTCCCTAAAAACACGGTAACTTGTTGCCTTTTGAATTGAAAAATTTGAAAACCAATTTTTATTTAAAATCCTTTTCAACTGAACACGTAAAACAAGTAGATACAAAAACCAATAATTTTGCGTTTCTGAACTCTAGTGGTATTTCTCCCAGTATGTTCTACTTTATTCCTAACGAAGTTATTAAATGACAAACAAATGTCAACATTATTATTTGCAAGTTAAAAATAAAGTGCAAGCATAATTTGTAAAATAATTGTTTCTTATTTATCTAACACCGACCAAACCAAACTGTTTTAACAAATAACGCTTCGCATGTATTTTAGTAAATTATTAAAAAAACATTGTCATTAAAATCCAAGATATGTATCATCAATGGTATTATTCATAAATGAAAAATTCGTCACTTTTAATTACTAGTTAATACGTTTACTAAATATTTGAAAACGTTGCAACATTGTATTGACAAAAGTAAATTTTACGGATTGTATGTTGCGCCATTTTTACAACGGTGGAATAAATTGAACTATTCTATTTCAAGAATCGTACACATTATAACTTAGCGCTTCAGTACAGGTGAAAAAAGTAAACAAAAACGCAACCCAACATGCATATGTGAATTGCATCCGTGATACAAGCAAATACAAGCGGTTGACTATCTTTACCAATATTTCAATCAACGGTCGCACTTTGATCTGTACCATCGTGACACGTGCGGGTAGCGTCAAAGTTCACCGCCATTCGCGGCCCGGACGTCAAAGCTCCGCCGCGCGTACGGCGTACACCTGCAAGACGACATTGAAATTATTTGCCATTATTATTTCCTAACTAGTTTGTGTTATTTATATTCGTATTTAATACAATATCCAAAAGTGCTCTCAAGATCTACTCAAAAAGTAAGTAGATCGCGATCTACCGTTTGGACACCCCTGCTCTAGCACATAGTTATGTCACATCCATATGTGCCAACGCTAGATGGGCAGCAAACAGTGCCGAGAAAATGACGGGCTAAATATTCTTCTCTTCCTCCACTTCTTTTTTCATCGGGTTCGAGATCTTTGGTACGTGGGGTGAACAATGTTTTAAATTTTTACTTGATGTTAGTTTACGGCTGTAGGAAGTTACGGTTTAGTTTAGGTCCATGGAATTTTCGGGACAACGAATAAGTGTGGACATTCAAAGGGGGAAGGCGTAGCGTAGTGCATCTTCTCATCCATCCCCACCAGTCCCGGTTTTGATATTTTTAATAATTAATTATTAGTGTTGATAATGTATTTACTTACAGTAATTTACAGTGATGGAAAACATTTGTAACATCCTAATTGAATTAAAATTAAAAGAAAAAAATTTGCATATTATTGTCTGTTGCCGGCATGTCCGTTTCCGAATTACACATCGATTTCTTTACTCTGTTGGTTTTCCTTCCTTTACTATATTACTACAAGTAGCAAACCTCGATATTTCATTATGTTTGTGTATTTATCATTAATATTCTCCACGCGTTTGTAAGAACCCAAAGATAAAGGATTTTATTGTCGGATCGAAACGTAAATGATATACTGTTCTAGCATTTTCTGTCACTACGAGATGGATGTCCGTGTTGGTGTTTATATTTAAAAATTAGGCACTATGTTCTGAAACAATGCAATGAAACTGGTTCGTGAAGCCAGAGACTAAGTAAAACAGATTACACAAACTGTAACTGATTATATTCATTAGATCTGTCACAACAAATATAAAATACCTGCTCGAATACCTACATGTAAGAAAGCTATTAAAGTCCACGATCATAGAATAAATAAGGAATATTAAATCTACTTGTAAGTGAGCAGGGTGGTCAGTCATTTGCAACTGTATTAATAATTGAGAGGAAGATGGAGAAAGAAAAATGTAATTATATTTGTCTAAAATAGTTAATGACCTATTGTCGAGCTTAGATGGCGGCGTATTTGAAATTTTATGTTGCGCAACTTTGCGGTTGGCAAAATCAAATAGGTAATAAATCGGGATACACCTGAGTTTACTGAGCTTGTTTCCATTCCCAGGTAGGTAATTATTACAAGCCAGTAAATGTTTGCACTCTATGTTTACCTAAAGGCCTCGTGATATGAAACAAAAGAGTGACAAGTGCAACAACCGGTCGTCGGTCTAAACAAGACGCGATTTTATTCTTTTCGGGATCAACGTCGATTGTGCCAAAACTGAAAACAGTTATAAAACTTATTGATAACAAACAAATTACAATTAGATGCGCTCAGAGATATTAACGATGCGTTAGAATACATGCCATCATCTTATGATCATCGTTTCCGTATAAATTACGATGATTACTCACATACATTTTTTTTGTAATCAGGGACGCTTCTTTTCTTATATTAATTTATATTCCTTCAATTACGCATCGTGGTTTTGTAAGGGAAGAGAAGACAAAATCAATTTAATTGATTACATCATGGTCTCTGCTACTATCGTGATAATTTTCTAAACTCGCTCATTGACGTTTTGCAGTATTAAAAAAAAAGAGAATTATTAAGAAGATTGAATATTATTTAAGATGAATCATGTAATTAGTTCTCATCCTTGAGTTCTTCTTCTGTGTTGTTTTACGTGATTATAAAAACACGCAGCGCGTGTCATTTATTTCCTTAAACAAATATCCTTGTACGATTATTTTATGGTGATTATTTTTGGTAAATTGTTTTCACAAATTTGCGCTTACATGGATATAAAACCACAATTGTGCGATAACTGAATTACTTTGAAAATTCTTGGAACTCGAGAAGAATTCGTCGAAGAATATACGGATAAGAGTGCATCGAGCACGAACACGCTTTATGAACACGAAAGCGATATTACGAAACGCATTTCCGTAATTAAACGTGTTCGAACAATTAATACGTTGATAAAACCTAATTTTTTCGTAGAAGGAAAAGTTGTTGACCTTATTTTTATTGGCTTGAGAATTTATTCAAAAATTATTATTAAAAAATGTCAAAAATTCTTACACCTACAAATGTGTATTTCGTCTTATTGAAGCTAATCAGAGAAATCCTTGACCTAATTCGATCTGACCTTGAAATGACTAATTTGAACGCGACTATAGTCTATCTCATATATTTAGCAAGGCCATAATGTTATGTATATATTTCTGGCCTAAAAATAGTTAATTGTTTGTTAGTTTTTAAAGTAGAATCCCACAACTCTTGGTCATCCTGTATATAAAAAAAATAAACATTTAACAGAAACAAAGTCAAAACTACCCGAAAATGCTGTCTAATTCTAATTTCAAAATTCGAAATTAAAACAAAAAAAGTTACCCTCATAAATGTTCATGCGCCTACAGAAAGTAAAAACCAAAATATCAAAGAGGATTTCTACGATGAGTAGGATATACGAGGAAAGTCCGAAACATGGTATTATAATAGTCATGGAAGACCTTAACGCGCATATTGGCAGAGAAAAATAGATTGAACAAATAACAAGATGAAATAGTTATCATGAAGACAGTAACGATAACGGCTTCTGAGCCATACAATTTGCAGTAGGCAGTACACAGTTCCCAAAGAAAGACACATACAAAATAACCTGTAGATCCAACGATGGTAGAAATATCTTACAAATTAACCATGTGTTAATAGATCAAAAACAAAAAACAAAGCTTCAGAGGAACAACACACGATAATAAGAATATCTTTTAGATGCAAATGGTGTAAAGAAAAAAGACCAAAAAAGAAACAAAGAGAAAATTCGATATAGAAATAGAGCAAAAGATAGTAAATCAAGGAGGGTACTATAGAAGAAATGGTACAGGAAACAGAGAACATATTAACAGAAACCGTAAAACAAATATTAGGAGAGGTAAAAGGAAAAAAATAGAAAAGTGGTGTGATCAAGAATGCCAATCAGTAACACAGGAGAAAAGAAAAGCTTCTATCAAGCTACAATAAAGAAGAACAAGAAGTAGCCAAAATAATTATGAGCAAATTAGGAAAAGGGTATACAGGCAACTAAGAAGGAAAAAGCGAGAATTTCTTAACAAAGAAATAGAAAACTTGGAAAAACGCTAAAGGATGGAAACATAAGACAACTTTACAAGGGAGTTAACACCAAGCGAAAAGGTTTTCAAGCGTGATCAATCAAAGTCAGGGATAATAGTAGTACATTGATCGAAGATAAACTTAGTATAACTAAAAGATGGAAAGACTATTTCACAAACCTGCTGAATAGACCAGAGGCAGAAAATCATGAGGAGAGGGTTTTTGAAGGACCGGAAGCAGAACAAAGCGCCCACCTACGAAGAGGTGGTAGTTTCAGAAAGCAAAAAGGGTCAGAAGAAGAGAGGATACATGTCGAAATGATAATAGTAGGAAGAAGTAAAGCACGCAATACTCCAAAAAATATGGGAGAAAGAAAGACTACCGGAATCCTAGAAGACAGGCAGTACTATGAGTACTATGGATTGCAATCCATGAGAAAGAGGAAGGATTCGACAAAACATAACTTTAGGAGACTTCAACTTCGAGGCGGTACAGTCCTTTAAATATTTGGGTCTGTAGTAAATGGAAACAATGATATAGAGGAAGAAATACGAACACAAATATTGCAGCGAAATAAATACTATTTCGCCGTGAAAAACATATTTGGGTTATCAATATTATCTAGATCAACGAAAATAAGGCTATATAAAACTGTAGGGCGCTCCATAGTACTATATGGCAATGCAACGTGGCACATGACAGCAAAATAGGAAAGTCTGCTAAACACGTTTGAAAGAAAAGTAGTAAGAGCCATAGAAGGACCGATAAGAGAAGGAAATAAATGGAGAAGTAGGTCAAATGCTCAAGTGGGAGAAATACTAGAAGGGAGAAGCATAGTAGCAGCAATAAAGGCAGCCAGAATTAGATGAACGGGACACATATGGACAATGGAGGGTAATAGAGGAGTAAAAAGGATTTTCCAAGGGAATATTGAGGGAAAATGTTCACAGGGTAAGTCCAGGAAAAGATGGATAGATTGTGTAAAAGATGACTTAAAGAAACTAGGCCTTAGAAATGGAGAAACAGTGTCAAGGGATAGGAGAAGACGGAGGACGTTGTAGACCCTGTTAGGAACATAAAGCTGTGATGATGATGATGAAATATTACAAATAACAAAAAATAAAACACGGCAAGGATAATCTTGTGACTAGTGTTACAGGTAAAGTAAAGGCGACTTATTAATTGAATTTTATAAACACTATTATTTTTTCCGAACTACAAGAACGAAATGCAAAATTGCAGATCGCTCCAAAAACGAAACCAAATAGCATAATCGAATTGTTAAGTCATTAACAAGCTGCCTTCCACCTACAATCCAACTAAATATTAAAAGTAATTACTGACCACCAGACCGTTTTAACTAACAAATCATGATATTTTTCATAATCCTTAGAAATTATGAAAAATAAAAATAACTTCAATCGAGAAGATGGTTACCGATTAAGCAACACGTGGAAACTAACTCTTCACAAAAACAAAGAAAACAAAAATGTCACCACAAAATTAGTCAACACCAAACAGAAGATCAACCAACCATCGAAAACCAACCACACGTCACTGATCGACATCAACCAACCGTAGCGGGACATAGGTATATAACGAGGAGCAGAAGACAACAACATCAGTCTTTAGAGTAACTTCTGAAGAAGCTAACAACATGGTTAGCGAAACATCAAGCAGAGAACGAAGGAAGGAAGGACGAACACGGCTCAACCCGGAAGATAATAATCTTAGAAATCATGATATTTATTTATTGACCGCTCACTCAGTCACTCGTTCTGAGTAAGCTACTGGTTCAATTACGCCTATCTGTCTGAATATCTATTTTTTTTCTATGTGTAGTTCCCAAATAAATCTTTTATCTAAAGTAATCCCTTGATATTTGATATTTCCTGAAGTTCCACCTAGACGTATTGATATTGTAGCGTTCGGGTCGTTCACTTCTGAGATAGAGGTCTCCAAATTTATTATATAATGAGACTTAACGAGATGAGATGTAAAATAAAACAATAAAAAAAGGTACGTACATTCACGTTTACTTTAAAAATTTTAAGTAATGAAAATCGTTAAGGTCAATATTAAATTTTAAAGGTAAAATTATGTTTAATTTAATACTCAAGCAGATATGATACGAGATTGGCGTCCGGGCGTTGCCTTCTTTGACGGAGGATCAAAAATACTATTACTTAAAGAAATATCGACAAATTATGCTTACCAAAATTACTTTTAGGCTTTTAGGTAGAGGTCGCCGGTTGGTCCTTAATTCTTTACTTAAATTATAGTGGTCAAATAATCTAGTTTTGTTTATGAATTATATTTTGAGGTTGAGTGACGATTTTAGCTGAGTTTGAGTGTAGATTGAGGGTGAATGATATTTCTGAATTTGGCCCTTAATTTAGCTTTGTTTGAATAAGCATGAATGCCCTGTAGCTGATAGGGTTGTTGTCCTTATGGATTAGCTTCTATAAAGTTGGAAAGCTTCTGTCGTTGAAAGTTTTTGAATTATTCTTGTAGACTCACCTTCAAACTGTCCTACTAGGGAAAATACCATTTGAGTGGGAAATAATCACGCAAACAAAAAAACCACATAGGCTTGTGGAAGGGGGGAAGGTAGTCCTTGTTGAATATAAACCTGAGTTTTCGTGATCTCGATCACCCGGAAACTGCCCCGTAATCACGAAAAAGGTTAAATTTTCTTGATCGGCTGTAACTCGCGGTGCCGTTTTCTTACAAGCGATCCAAAGTAATCGTTTTGTTATTTTTCCGTTTGCGCGATTATTTCCCACTTACCCCCTTTTTCAGAACAATTTTCCCGGACTATACACTGAAGTTTCAATACGGCATAACACGTGTTGTGACTCTGCAATTATCAATCACGGTTAGTTCACGAGTTCCAGTTAGTGATAATTTTGTTTTTGTTACATCCCAATAAGGAGGTTGTCTAGTGGCCCACTGAACACAATCTGTTTTAAACTACTCCACAGATAATAAAAGTCCGTTATTGTGAGATCAGGCCCTAAAATGTTGTGACATCCCTGCTGTCACTTGTATTTTTTAATGAAATCCACTTACTAGAGTTACTTCTAACAATTACGTAAAATAGCCTAAGTTCAAATTTGACAATTTTTTTGAGAACCGTTTGAGTTACTTATGAAGTAATTAGTGTTTTGAAAACAACCAGGTAATTCATCAAAAGTGAAATTTTCTGAGAAAATAAAAACATACTGTCAAGACATGTGTCATGGTTTTGACATATGTTACATTTAATGCAAAAGTTAGGTTCAACGGTTCAAAAGCAGTGGATTTCTTAAAAGGCCCTGTAAATCTAATTTTTTCATTAACTGTTACATATCAAAAACTATGACGCATGTTTTGTCAATATGATGGTGTTGATCATAAAATTCAGATACGGTGTCAAAATAGGGTAATTCCATTTTCAAAACAAATATGGCGCCAATTTTCGGTATACCCGGAAGTGCCGCCGTTTTGAAAATATTTTAGTTAGACTTAGAGTAGTGGATTATGGCCATATACGAAATTTCATATTGATAAAATTTCAAGATGTCGATAACTTTCTAACCGAAGGGCTACGTAAATCACCCTGTATAACACGATGAATAATATTCTAAATCGTTTTCCTAAACCTTGACGCAAATGCTTTGCCAAGACGAACCAATCCTCAATTGCAGACGGTTTCGTCACCATACTATACAGGTTTATACTGATCTTCTGGGGCACCATACATAACACTTAAATCACAATCTTCACACATAAAATCGTGGCCCGGTTTGTCTGTCTGTCTGTCTGTATGTTCGTCTTCTCCTCCGAAACGGCTGAACCGATTTCGGAGATCGATACGTCAAATTGTTCAGGAGGTCCAGGCGTTGATCTTAGGCGGGGTCACAAGTTGACCTGACCTTTGACCTCTGACCTGGAGCGGTGACCTTACGTCTTTAATTTCAGGTTTGTCTAGATTAGGCCCATTTTCAAATGGGTTTGGTTACTAGTACAATAATAAACATGTACCATACGAATAAATTATTCCGCCGACGTTTCGACGTTTGTAAATTCTTTACTCACTCCTGCTAAAAGGTTCATTTTTAAATTGAGGACCTCTGAAAATAATCAATAAGTAATATAGGAGTTAAAATTTAAATATAATTAAAAACGTGTACCTAATTCATTTATTTAAGCACCTTGTAAAGGAATTTTAATCTGGGGACGTTTTCTATAACCCATATCTATAAGACGTGGGTATGAAGCCATAGTACAAACAGCCCGCATCTTCTTTTATTTTAAGAACGCTTTCAATTGTGAAGAGAGAGAGAGATAGTTGACTAAACGAAGTCCTCAAAAAGATTCCAAAATTGGCTGTGAACAAGGGGACCCATTAGGACCTTTAGGAAATACCAATACTGTTCTCTCAATTTTATCATGGTGGTTGACCAGGCTACAGATATTAGTTTGGATATTAACCTAGATAAATACAAGCCATTCTTCACATCCGAATTTAATGAAGACGTTTACAGGAAGTTTAATGATGCATCCCCAGCAATAACATTAGTAAAAGACGAAACCCATCAAATCTCATGTTGGCTATTGTCTTTTGAGATGCTGCTTGACTGTGCCGAAGTTGACATACTTACTGCGAACCACACCGATTTGGCTTTTCAATGACTTTTTGAAGAGTCTTGATTCTGAGATCAAGAAGGCCATGGCAGAGGTAGCCAATGGTAACCAATGGAATGTAGTAATTCTACCAATTCGCCACGGTGGATTAGGGTTCGAAAATTAAAGGTTATCAGTCTTTCAGCTTTGCTGTCTTCAACTAATAGTTTATCTGGCCTTATAAATGTAATGTTTCCCTTATCCAAGACAAGACTTTGATAAGATATTTTGAAGATGCCCTGTCATGTTGAAACAGGGTCGAACTCCTGTGTTGCAATCAAGTCAGAATAATTGGGATAGTATTGTATTGATCCATCAAATTTCAAAACTAACCATTGATTGTGAAACAGATGAAGCAAGGTATCATGCTTCCCTGACAAAAGAATCAAGTGGATGGTTACAGATTCTTCCCTTCAGAAATATTGGAACTTTTAGAAATTCATTAGCAATGAGATTTTGTTGCTCCATCTGCATTCTGTATTTGTGTCAACCAAATGGACGAATTCGGCAATCACGATTTATCTTGCTTTAAGTTCATTTGAAAATGGCCACGACTGAATGACATAATTTTAGAGCCTACTGACTCAACCACAATATTAGTACTGTTTCAAAAGAACCCAGTCAAGTTGCTGAGAATGCGGTTAAACGAAACTGCATCAACATCTAATGGATGATTACATTTTTATCGCGTTCGTGATTGAAGGCTATGGTCCTTGGAATGAAGCAGCAATCTCGTTTGTAGATGAATTCGGATAAATAGTGATAAAACTTCTAGATTATATTTACGTCAGAAATGCTGCTTGCATTCTTGAAACCACCTCTCCATTGGTGAAAATGGAAGAGATCTTATTATAATTTAAAAAAAAATATGTGATGGTTTTTTTTTAGTTGGGTGTTCATTTATTATTTACAGTGTTATTTTAATATTTATGTTATTAGAGATATGGTCACCCTTTCAGGTTTTGCAACAATGTGTTTTGTTTTCATAATAGTATAGTATAACTTTTGGTTAATTCTGGCCTAATTTTATTTTCAAAGTCTATCTGATTCGGTTTGAGTGCATTCAGCAACAAATCCCTTTCTTCTCCAATAGAAGAAATTTCGTTACGTATCATGATAATAAAAACAATAAACCTGTCAAAAGTTTAATCAATTACTCGTAAGCCACTTTGCATTCATAACGTAAAATGTAATGTCCCACCAAGTCATTCATAATACACAATGATTTAATGGTTTGCTTTCTCGTTTTACAAATTATAGTAACCGGCACCTCATAGCCTAACACACGACCGGTGCAAATCGGGTGGGAGACTGCATATATCAGGTCAATATTCCACAAGTTTATTTATTACCTACTATTGTTTACTTTCTGCTACCCGCCATTCCTCACCTGTTGTGAATGTGCAACAAAACAGTTAGTTCTCAAATTGCGCGTACCTAAATTTCGCTTCGAACCTGCAATATTTCCGTTAATAAAAACCTTTTCAGAAAATATAATGCACAAATAGCGGAATACTTAGACTTTGTAAGCGACTGCAATTTTTTAACGCCATTTGTGTTAAAGAAAGATTTCCGTGAGAACGCCGGAACCCAGATGCATTCGCACTTGTCACAGAAAACCATTTTTTATCACCGATTTATGCACATTTACATAACAACATTAGCACAATGTTGTAATTTTATCGCATTTGGTTGCGCCATAAATGTATTTTATTGTTCCTGCGAACAGCACTGGCAATATGTTCATCGACTTCTTGCAAGTTCTGATTAACAACCATAAAAAGTTTTCCCAAAAAAGTGCATGTATTTTAAATTACAAAAAGCTTTTAACAACCTGTTGGTAAACAAATTATTATAGCCATAAAACAAATTTACTTTTTTGTAAAATATTTTTAAAAATCACATCGATTTTTGATTGATCGCTTATAATTTTATCTAAATTTAATGAAAATGGAGAAAACAAAAATATCATGTTTTGTCATGGTGTTCTATGACAAGAGGAAAGTACTTGAGAAGCTCAAAAAGGTCATATAAATGGGAGTCCAATTCTTAACTCAATATTTAGATTTTTAACTTTAAAAGACTATATTTTGGAATTATTTTTTGAATTTGGATGAGTTAGAATTTAACATGTTTAATTCAATTTAATAATTTTGGGGGCATCTTTAACGGTTAGTTTAAGAATCTTTCTTCCCTCAATATTAGCGGTGACCCTCCGACGTGATATTTTGGGTAAAACAAAATAAAAATGGAGAAAGTAAAATAGGCTCGAAAGCTAAAACTCTCAGTCGTTACAAGAACTATCGGAGATTTGGAAATAGAGTTGGTCCTGATCATTGAAGACTCAGTTGAGGTTTTTGGATATTCATTCAGAAAAGCTGAATGAGTTAAATGAGTAATACTCAACGAGATATTGGACAGAGACATTCCAAAAGAAAAAATGTACAAAGAAATGGCAAGTGTGGAAAATTACTCTAAAAAAATTGAATAAAATTAATCCTATTATTGTGCCAATGATTCGACAGTTGTCTCCCTATGTGAGTGAGTGTGGGTCAGGAAGAACAAGTAACGTGGTCAAATCAAGTAGGACAAACCATGGATTTAAGCTTCCGAAAATTGAGTTGAAGACGTTCAATGGTAAATTGAAGGCGTGGTTAGGGTTTTGAGCTTAATTTGAAAAGATTTATGAAATGACAAAATCTACCCAAGTGACAAACTATAATATTTAGTGCAGTCAATGGTACCAAGTACTCGTGCAAAGGAATTGGTGGAGAGAGTTCTTTACAAACGAGTGAAAACTTTTCAAAACTTATCAAAGCCTTGAAGTCCAGATGACAAACTTTTCATACAGGTGTATGTTCGAGAACTATTAAAGTGAGTAATTGAAAACAATGTGAACTCCAGTGGAAAAATGAAATGTCGAAAATTTTTGATAAAGTGGACTCTTATCTTTGTGCACTCAAGTCACTGGGAGTCACGATGGAACAAAGTAGAATACTTTTGAATCCAATGGTGGAATCTAGTTTGCTTGATGACTCATTAGTAGCCTGGTAAATGTTGTAATGTAACAAACATAACCCAGGCACTTGTAAAAACAAAATTTGAATAGTCCGCCACTAAACCCGAAACGAACTCGGCCGATCAAAAAGGAGGAAAAGCTAACTAAAGACATCTACGTTGAATCCAGGATAAAATCCCTAACAGCCGCTACAGTGCAGTGATAAATGTAGTAATATCAGCAATGAAATAAAACACAAGCATGGTGATAACGTACATTATATTGAACGTTAATTCATTTTAAATAAAATGGTCAATTTTGACAAGATTGTGTAAATATTTAATTACCCCTCTGCCTAGGCTGCTTGAGGAAAGAAGGGTAAGAGAAAACCTCAGGTTCCGCCTTAACAATTAAACAAACACAACATAACCAAAGTATGTATCGAAATACTTAACATATATTGTAGGCAATTATTATTATTATTATAAAAACAATTGTAATACATGTATCTTGTTGGGGAACCGTTCATCAGTTTATACTTAAACCCGAACAACCACTACTATTAGAATGTAGATACAAAAATATTTGATTTCCGTTTCAGAATATAGCAATATAGCAAAAATATTTATACATGCATTTTCAATTAAAACTGAAGAAAATTAGTTAACAGTGTATAACACCGTGTGTAACAGGCGAGTTTCACCAGTCGCAAAAGCTCCTACCTGCCTATTCAGTTGTATTTTCGAGATCGCGTCAATTTTGAGATGGCCATAATGTGGTCAATATTAAGTTTTACAATGATCACATAAAATAAATAGAAATAAATGTGACTATGAGCCATCCCACTGACCTTCGTCTCTCACGGAACAGAAAATATTAATTGTACAACAAGGCTCTTTCACACACTGGTATTGTTTCATTCTAAATCATATTTAATCAACAGAGCGCTTTAAAATGTATCTTAAATTAAAAGATCTTACATTCTCTTAATTGTTTAGGGATCAAACAAAAAAAAAGCGCCAACAAAATAACGGTTCCGCCAATCAAAAACACGTGATTAAATTATTTACAACGTGAAATGGAACGCACTGTACATAACATAAAACAGATTGGAATACGCCATAACATGAATATTATACCAATACCAAGGCCGCGATAATTAGTTTTTTAAATATAAGTTACAATCAAAAGCGCGTATCTTTAAATTGTTGAAATTGCGAATGCTACGTTAGATGGCTTTCTACCCCAATTGCACAATATGCAATAATTACAAAGAAAATAAACGCAAATTATTAAATTTGGTAAAAACAAAATTTACGAACATTACGCATTTAGTTGCCAAACTTGTAAAGTAAATTACAGGTTCAAATTTTATACAGACCAAAAATAATACATAGCAAGAAAAATTTCGTTGTTAACACTCTAACAGTCGGAGGCCAGATGCCAGAACTTTCCTTCGCATCCCTCGACAAAAAAACGCAGCCCCTTAACGGGACTTTGTAACGGTGCTATTCGACCGGCGCAGATCGACATATTTTAAACCGATCATAAAAAAATCACGGGTAATATTCGAATTTAAATATGGATCTTTCAAGGTCATCTTATGGTTTAAGTGATGAATCCAAAGAAGATCCTTCCAAAAATGAACTCAATTTTTTAATGCATTTTCTTGAACAAAAAGTTGAATGTGAAAAACGGAAGATCTTAGCTTGGTCAGAATTTTAACTAACAAGTAAAGGTAAACGAGTTAACAAATCCAACAAATTGGATAATGAGAAAGTACTCCCAACTGCGCCTGGACTGCACGTGGGTCAAAAGTCAAAAGAATAGAATTGAGGGAAAAAGGTGATGTTTTTTATGTTTAAAGACAGAACACCTTGCAAGAAAGTGCAAGTCGGCTGTAAAGTACATAATTTGTAGAAGAAAACGTGCGACTCTTCTGTACAAGGAAAAATACACAAAATAAAAAATTTAAATCATTACCATGTCTTATTTGATGCTACACGTGAGTTCAAAAGACAAAAAAAGTTTAATTTCAACTTGAAAAAACTAGGAGATGGAATCAAGTGCCAAATATCTGTGTTGGATCAGGATAAAATTTGTGGGTTCATTCCCTAAGTACAGTTTGGTCTGTGGATATCAGAGTTGAGACGGAAGAAAATATTTTTGAGTAATTTAGGACAAATCTCCGCAGAGATTAAAATATTAATTGGTGCTGATTCGTATGGTAAAGTATTAACTGGAAATTCTGTTCAACTTTTAAATGGCTTAACACCAGTTGAAACAAGACTTGACTAGACAATAATGGAAAAATTTGTGTGTAATGAGTATTAGTCTATCAAGTGCAAGTGTGACTGACTTGTGGACTTTGGAAGCTGTTGGTGTAGAGGATCCAGATAAAAATAAATTCAAGGTGGAACAACAGAAGCAGTTGACGAGTAATTTTATAAAGAGTGCTTTGTTCGATCGCTACTTGGTTGCTTCACCCTGGATTAATTCATTTCCAAAATTTAAAACAGGTTAAAGTTTTTAATAGAAATCTAAAAAATAATATGTAGGGTTTTCAATTGTTAAGCCTAAAATTTAAACTTAAAATTATCTGATAAGGAATAAATAACTATTTTTACTAGAAAATAGGGTTCCTTCTTGTTCTTCCTTGCTTCTTTTGCCTCTTTTTGTTCTTAAATCCCTTTCGATTTTTTCTTTCCATCCATGCATTTAATACTAATTTTGTTTATTTATGCAAATTAACGCACGACAAAATTATACCTAATTACTTCAATTGATTGCTTAAAAATAAATTAACTTGTAAAGCACGATTCGTTTAAACCTTGATTAAACAAATAGATAAAAGTCTAATTTATCTTTCGCTCTTGAACTCAATAACAAAAAATATTAAGAGGTCGAACGTACCGTTTTTCCTACTCTATTGCAAATGGCAATTATGTTTTGAAAGTGAAATGGTCACGTATCTAATGCATTTTTTGTCTAAAACGAGAGGATCGTCATTTCTAAAATAGAATACATTGTAAAACGGTAAATTATTTTTTTTTAATTTAAGAACGATTGCCGTTTTCGATTTCACACTTTAATAGTTTTGTCACAAAAAAAGGAAACATCGTCTTGCGAAACCGTTAATCTCGCATTTATTTCGATTGAAATGCTGTCATTTTTAATTGGTGTCGCTTTTTTTTGGCTTCGTGCTTATGAAACAAGAGCCAATTTTTGCAGTTCAAATTGCGGTACAATTTCTTTTTCATCAAAAAACAAGAGTGACGTTCAAGAAACAATTGAAAGAAAACTTGTAAACTATATAACAATAATATAAGTCGTTATTCAAGAGTATGAGTATTGAACACTACTTCGGTGTATACTCCTTTATAATTAATCAAAATTGAATTAAACGAGCATTTTTAATTAAGATGAAATTAATTAATAAACGAAATAAACTCTCGAGTAAATATAGTAAATATGCAAAACATTACTACTCGGTTTGAAGGTGCCCACATGATGCATGCAGCATTTTTTCTTTTAATAGCCAGACTAATCGTCTGGTTGAGAAATGAAGAAGTCTTATCTTTGGAGCACCACGAGCCTAAGCTGTCAACTCCAAATGAGAGAAAAATGTACCGATCTTCAAAGAAAGCCTTCCCAGCAACAGTTCCAGGTTTAGAAGATGATTAGAAGAAGTATATGGAGACACCTTTTCAATACAGGTGAGGTTTATGAAATCGTGACGAACTTGTGTTTTCTACACAGAAAATATTTTGAATTTGTCAACCATTTAGCCTCGGAGGCACATATGGCAACCTCAGTGTAAGGTAATTATGATATTGAGTGAAATGTTTCCAAGTAATGTCTTAATGGTTTTGGAGAGTAATGCACTCAACCATCCACATGATTCCATTAAACGCGAAAGTTTGAATTTAGCCACATATTTCTAAATTTTAGATCCAAAGCATAGGTGATGATTGCCCCAGATTTTCTGGGAACACAGAATCTTGAATTCAGATATTCAGACTTGTTTCTAAGTAGCACGAAACATCGTCATCGTTAATCCTAGAAGGTAGCCTTGAATTGAGAAAGGAGAAAAAAGAGTAATTTTCCTGGCAGTTCTCTCGCCGAACACCTTCAATTGTTAGTGTCTACTCTCAGAGAGCTAAGTTTTTGTATTTCGAATTTCACAAATCGCAATTCAATAATTAACGTTGTAAGAATTATTGGGTATCTGTTAATAAATTGGCAACGGCAGATGTTTTTTTTTGTGTTTTCTCTTTTCTTTGGGTGTTTCGGATGTTTTGTAATTGTTCGTTGCTCAAGTTCTATTGGAAAACTGGTAGTTTGTCTGATCTCTGGTGAAGAGATCTTTCTTACGTATGGTGTCGGATCTAAAGCAGTCGACGATTCACAAACCAACGCGTCAGTAAACATTCAACAATTCAACATTCGAAAGAAAACAACAGTCCAGATAAAAAATTGCATGTTGATTTGTAACGTCACTTTGATAATTACACCCGCCTACACAAAAATATCAATAGTATCTCTTTATTTTAAAATTCTATATTCAGCCGTCATTAAATTCGTCGCGGTTATAGTAATAACCTCGCTTTGTAATAAAAGAGCGATTGCATTCAATATTATAACAGATGTTATTCCAGTTAATTGTTTATAACAACAAAAAATATCTAATAAATTACACTATTGGAATTATAATTTGTTTTTCGTCGAATGTTTTCTGTCTTTAACACCCCCCAGTCTCTCTTAACCTAATGAAAGTTAGTGGGTCTTACTTTTCTTAATATTTTGTTTTGATGGTGTTAACTACCACACCTTATCAGTAATTCTTTATCATCTGAATGCCACGCGCTCAACGTTGTAAACTTTCTTCATCTGGGCTTCCGACGAACAGAATTAAACGGAGTATAGAACGCTACCATATAACACATGCACACATGTTAAGACAGAGTCTATTTAGTGGAGTAAAGCTTATGTTACAAACTGATTTCACTTCTGCTTTAATTTTTGAAAAATTGAAGATGTAACTGTGAAAAAAGTTGAAGTTGAACATGAAAAAGATGATACTATGACTGCATTGATAATTAGAAATCTTACGGTAACGTACTGAAAATCTTTCAGGGCAGCCCAAAACTCCAACAATTCAGCTCAGAGTGAAAAGAGTGGATGACGGGTTGAATGGAAAAACTGAATCAAAAAGGAGCAAAGGGGTCTCCATGTTGTGATCCCACTTCCGATCTAATGAAAAATAACTGACGAGAAGACAACCAGTGTCAAATAAAAGAAAATAGGAGTTGCATGGACTTCGACTTTACAGCTTCCTTTGGTTCCGAACTATACTTTCTCTTTTTCCGTGCTCCATTATTATTCATCATCTCTTCACTTCCTTCCAACACTCTTGTAATATCCTATTATCCACCCGCTTTTCAATTCTTCTTCATATCTTACTGTTTGCTTTCCTGACTGAATTCTAATTTTCTCCAACTTTACCTCTTCCCCACAATGTAACCTGGTGTATCTTTATCTACACGTAATGTCCATCTCCAGTATCTCTATTGGATTCCTTCTAGTTCTCTCCCTCCTCCCAACCCCATATTTCTGATTCATAACCAATAACGCTTCTCCCCACCACCATCTTTCTTTTGCCTTCTTCCCCGCTTCTCTTCTGAAATACTAATATCTTTCTTTTAGTTGCAATCATCCTTAAGTCTTTCCTTTCCAGGTACCTTTATCATTTGCCACAACTGCCACATCAGCTGTGTAAGCAAAACCCCTACCTTTCGTGTCCTATTATCATTTCCCCTTTCTGCTGTTTTCTCAATACTTCTTCCAAATACCCGATGTAAAGGTCAGCCTTGAATCATCCTTTAACCCCCACTTTCACTCTATAGCACGTTTCCCTGTAAACTTTCTCCATTGCCTCTACTAAATCCTTACCATTTTCCTTTCTACTTCCCAAAGTTTTTTTCTGTTTACATAGTCAAAAGCAACCTTATTGTCCAGGAACAGTATGTACATTTTCCATCATTTTTTGCAACTCTTTATTTGTTCACTGTTTCAATATAAATATATTGCCTATGATTCTCCTGCTTCTTCTAAATCCTGCCTGCCAATCTCCTATAAGTTTTCATTCCCCCGTCTCCTTCATTGGTCTTCCGCTTAACACTTCTCCGTATATTTTGTATTCCACGTTTGACATATTAATACTTCTCTCAATTTCTTTAGATATTTATTCCTTCTCCAAACTTCGCCCAAGACCCTTCTTATCTCTTCCCTCGCTTTCTCGCCTGTGTACTTCCATTTTTCTCCCTGTAATCCATACATTCCTGCCGCCTTTTAGTTTTTACCCTTTTCAACGCATATTCGATTTCTGCTCTTTCTATCTCACTCTTTCTATCTTTCCTCCATCGATAACTATTTGTCACAGTCCCTGGTTTTTCTCATACACATTCTAAGAGGTCACATAGTACCCTTGCCATTTTAGTCCTCTTCTTAACACTTCCGCGTATATTTTGTTTCTCGCTTTTGTCACACTCACCCCTGTAGCTTTTGGATTATTTTATTTCCTCCATTATAAATGGGACATATTAATCTTTCTCTCCATTCTTTTGAATATTCGCTTTTTAGCTTTTACCCTTTTCAACGCATATTCCATTTCTGCACTTTCTACCTCACCATTTCTCTCTTTTCTCCTTCAATCATTATTTGTACCACTCCCTAGTTTTTCTCATATACCTTCTAAAAGCTCATTATTCAAAAATTTCAAGATTTTGCCTTCTTTTTTCAAATTCTTTATTTCCTCTTTCCTCTCTTTTATGAATTCCGCCTTACTTTCTTTACAAATTTCTTTGCACTTTTTTTAAATGCATGTAACTTTATATTTCCTTTTTTCCATCTTCTTCTTCCTCTCCTACATTCCCCTTTTTGCACCTGAGTTTTCTCATTTTTATAGCCTTTTTCAATTTCCCTTCCATTTCTTCCCTTCATTTTGCACATCCCTCATTTTCTTTTTTTATATGATTCTACATTTTGCTTAGACCAAAGATGTACTATTCTCCATTCCTCTTCCGATTTCTCCTGTCCTGTCTGCCTATGGCGGTATAAGGTCAGCTGTAATGGTTGATGATCCAATTCCTGCTCTTCCCCTATTTTAAACTTATGTACCTCCACCAAGCACTTATCGTTAACTATTATGTAGTCTATCACTGATTCTCCATTCTCACTTATGTATACTCCTCTCTCACTCTCCTCTATGTTTGCGTTTGTTATAGTCCACTTTATCTTTACACATATTCAGCAATTTTCTACCTTGCCCGTTAACCACCATTCCTCTCCTTTTCCCCTATTCTAGCGTTAATGGTTCCTCCTATTATTTTGATTTTATTAATTGATTTTTTTACCTCTTCTATCATTGCATTCCGTATACTGTCATTATTGTCTCCCCTCTTCTGTCTAGACCACACTTTTAATAAACCTTCTGATTCTACTTCCTTTCCCCCACTTGTTGTTCACCCCTCTTCTCACGTCCTCCACCGCAAACCCCTTTGCTCCTGCTTAGTAGTTTTTTTTCTGTCATTTATCACTCTTTCCTCCTTCATCCACCGTTTTCCATTATATCGACCCATAACTTCCCATATCCTACTCTCACACTTTTCACTTTACTTTCTAATTTTCTAGCGTTTTTTATCTCTTTCTGCATTTCCATATCCTTCCTCGTTAAATCATCCTCAATAAATGTTTTTGTTTCTTTTAATTTGCACTTTTCTCTCATCACTACCATTTTTTTCATCTCGTTCTCTCAATCTCACAACTACTACACCTCTTTCCATCTAATTCTCTTCCGTGTATGTTTCTTGCACCATCACCTATACCCCAACTTCTTTTTCTAAGAATTTCGTTGCTCCCTCCAACTGTTCTCTTAATTCTTTAAGTCGCATATTCGTTACCGGACGTTGCACCCCCCTCGCATGTATAAGTGTTGTGCATAACAGTAGACACATATACATGGGAACCTACAGTTTAACGCCTCCGAACGGATTAAAGTTGAGAAGTTTACTAAGCAATTATACTGTCATTGGTTTGCCATTGCAATTCGATGTCTGTGTCGGGAATCGAACCCAAGGTGTCTGCTTAGCAGCTAACGCACTTAACTGCAGAGCTACGACCTCCAAATATGGTTGCTCAAAACTCATTGGTCCTTTTACAATATTTTATTTTCTTTTTTCTTTTTTTTGACTCTCCTTATTGTTCTCAATGTTGATCAGCCTGCTCTCCATTCTCTCTCTTTTACCTTTCTTCCTCCCATGCCTTTTCTTTCCTTTTCAACTCGTTTTTTAACGTACTGATTTCGCCATTACACTCCCTAAATCATTTCTTTTCTCATTTCAGTAAATATTCTATTCACTGTTCCATTTCTTTATCTAATCCTCCCTTTAAGTCTACTCTTCCCTTTTCTGCCGGTGTCATAGTCTTAGTTTCTTCCCTTTTCACCTTCTCCTCTTTTTCTCTTTAAAACTCTTCGATACTTCCAATGGAAACAGCTGTTATCCGAGTTTCCTTCTCTGCAGTCATTAAAATTATATGTTATTTAAAATGAAATGTAAATAAATAATAAAATATTACAGTTAACATTTAACGTTTAAACAAAATTGAAACTTGGTATTTCAGTGTTAAAATAAAATTGAACAATTAAATTAATTTGAAAAAACTGTAAACAGTTAAAAATTGATGCATTTAAAATTTTGCTGTTTTATATTAATATACATAAACGGCCGTGTCAAAAATCGTGAATATTCTTGCATTTAACGGTTAATTAACCCAGATGAAATTATTATAATACGCAATAAAAAATAATTGATTAATTTACTACGATTTTATCTAGAAAGTCTTGCTCAAAGTGTACGAACGAACATAACATTAAAGCAATTGTAGCAATTTATTTAAATATATTTAAAACATGCGTGTCAAAAAATTAATTTAAATATTGTTTGCATAGCATTTGCGTAATGAATCTATCATCGGGATTAAATATTGATACAACACGAACGTCTATGTAATTATTTGCAAAACTAATTGATAAAGCATTAAGATTTTAAGGAAGAAAACATTTAAGCTAAATAGAATGAAAAAAGTAACGAAAAACGCTTTTAAAACCTTTCAAAAAACCACCTGTTTTAAAGATCATCACAAACTAATCTTACGAAAACACATGTTTCGATGCAAAATCAAAGGCTATTAAGGACACTGTAAATCAACTAATTTCCATTTCAAAGAGTCTTCTTATGGTAAAGCCGCCCACATAACGGAATGCTAAGATGCATTTATACTTAAATTGGCAATAATAACACTAGACGCAAATGAAATAACAGTAAATTGTACAAATACACTAATAAGAAACTTTGATTAAAATACAAAAGTGTATTTGCGAAATCCCACACGACCAAATGTCTCGCAGACCAGCTAATTTATTTATAAAAATTTCAATCGTGTTTGAAAAAGTAATAAACCTACTCGTTATGCGACGCGTAGGCGGACTTTAAATTTACTTTTCCACGTTTAGACGAATTTATTATTATTGCCGATACGCTCTTTGACTTTGTTTAAAACTCCATACAGCATTAGGTTGCTATAAATTCTATTCTTGTTCCGCTAAACCATCGACTGCACGAAGAATAGCTGGCTTTAAGCACACTGAAAAAATACTCAATACTTAAAACTCAAATCAAATTTAGAATGATATGGCACAAGGGTAATTTTTATTTCCTTTTTGCATTAGAGTTCGCACAGTAACCGAGATAAAACTATTGAATTCGTCAAAATTTAATGTTAACGTTAATATTAACGACAGAAATTGGGAAGGACTGTGCGGTTTCGCGCTAGATTTCGCAAAATGCACCGTTAACGAGTGCTCGAGTCGTTCGGAAAGAAAACTTTTTTAAATCGTATGACGCTTGTATTAACGATTGAAAGGGTAACTTTTGTTTGCTTTTTGCATTAAAACAATTTAATTAAGGTAGGAATCACACTGAACGACCGTCAGCGAGCGGCCAGTTGCAACCAAAAATTGAAACCGATAAAACATCACACTCAGCGACCGTCCACTACCGACCCCTGGAATAATGTTGACATATGACAATAAAGTTAAGATTTATTTGATGTTATGTGATTTACCTGTTTTCGCCAGAAATAATAATTGTAATATGTAATTTTGTTTTTAATGAGGAATAGTTCAACTGATAATGAAGAAGAAAGAATAATAATAATGTATTATTTTTATAAACGACGGCAAATAGAAAAAACAAAACGAAGAATCTGGATTAGAGAACTTTATTTACACCGAGAACAAGAAAGCGAATTTTATACTACCTACCCAAAATTAATAAGAGTCCAATAAAGTTCAAAAACTAGTTTCGAATGTCTATCAATTGATTCAACAAATTGGTTAAATTTAATACATCATATTTTAAAATTGGTTACACAAACTGTCGCAAAACAATAGGATTATTAGAAAGATTAACTGTAACCATCAGGTAACACTCCTGTTTGTTAAAATTGTATGTACTTAATCTCATTTTATTTCATTAGATATTTGGTCTCTGTTACAAGTTATACAGAAGCATCTTATCATTTTTAAATCAGTCCTAATGAGATACAGTAAAACCTCTAAATAGCGGTCACTAAAATTTGCTGCAAAACTGACCGGTATATGGAGGTGGCTGTTATTGAGAGGAAAAAAAATTATTTCTCTGCGTTGTTTATTAAAATCTTTTAAGTATGGAACATAATACGGTTCGCTATAGGGTACTATATATCTGCATTTAAAAATAACTATAAATGTGTTGATGCAATATTAAGTAATTAGACGATATAATAATGGAAGAGTTGAATAGATACATTTACATAATATGTACCTATTTTCTAACAAATAGAAAAACACCAAAACTGCACCAAAAACTTTACTCGGACACGTGTTTCAATAGCTAAACTATCATCATTGCTGATTGTTAAATAGACGGTGCAGTTTAGTGTTCCATTCCTTTGACCTATTTTCTAATTGCACGTTATACATATACATACTATTAAATTACATTTTTGTGAAATATTTTTGTATTAAGGTTTGTTTGCATTTTTAAGTTTACTTTGTAAAACAGAAGAATCAAATTTTGATAAAATTTGAAGTACTTCTACCGCTAGCTCACTCTTATCATGAGAAAATAGAAAACTTTGCACATCTCTTAGTTTTTCACACACTTCATCCATATCTTTAGTGTTTGACATAAAAACTTCGGATTCTTCTGCATCACTTTCATTGTTCGAATCACAGCCTTCACTATAGTCTAATTCACTGATTATATCTTGAATACTTAAATTGGGGCTTTCGGTCAAAATATCACAATCAATAGATGCATAATTTTCAAGGCTTACACGTTGATTACCTTCTAGTAATACAGGAAAAAACTGAGCTAGTGGAATTTCGTCTTCTTTATCGAAATCTTCTTGCAGGACCTTTTCCGAGAATCCTGCTTTCGCAAAACATTCAGTAATTGTAATAGGCAAAACGTTTCTCAAGGCTACTGATATCTAAACTGAAGCGCTGGTTAAATTGATACTTTTTTGGATAATTCCTAGATCCAGGGGCTGGCAATGAGATGTGGTGTTTGGGGATAGAAAACAATGTTCACATTTTCAAGAGTCACTTTGGGATGAGACGTGGCATTATCCAGAAATAATAAAACTTGTCTATTTTCTTTTTTCATTTTTTCATCAAATTTTTTTGCCAGGAAGTCATAATCTCTACCGTCATCCAAGCTTTTTTATTAGATAGTCATTCTAAGGGCAATTTGTTGATATGAGAGCCTTTAAAGCATCTTGGGTGTTTACTTTTTCCTTATCACCTTTCATATTTGTACAAAATAAAATTGTCAATCTTTGTTTTGCAGCTTTTTTACCACTACATTTATCGTTTTTTAAAGAGAAAGGTTTGTTTAGCATCGCAAGGTAAAAAAGTCCGGTCTTATCAGCATTGTACACATTTTTAGGTGAATACTTCTTCAATATTACTGACAGCTTTGGTTTACAAGCTTCAACAGTGTTTAGGTTAATATCAGCTAACTCCACGCAAATTGTTTCAAAGGTTATGAAGCTTTAAAATCCGCCATTTTTAAATTTTCTGCAACTTCCAATGCTTTCTCTTTTATTAAAGGTACAGATATTGGGATATTTTTATTCCTAGCTTTACAAAACCAATTGTAAACTACTCGGTCAATTTCTAAACCTTCTCTTCTGCTCTGTATTGGAACCTTCTTCAAATATCCTTTTTCTATTTTGGCTCGCTTACAGAGATATAAAAGCACCCAAATGAGTTCTTTTATGGAAATTTGAGTTCTTTTATAGAAATTTGAGTTCTTTTATAGAAATAGAACAGTTTTTATTCCGAACGGTGGTAACACTGATAACGTCCAAGCTGTCATTACGTTCGGTGTGCATTAATTTAAATCATAATTAATGTTCAGTAGATTTATTATCTACTTATTTTTATTTCCACCCATTTTTTTAATAAAACATATGATAAATGTACTAATTAAACTTAAACTAGCATTTAAACCAAAGTTTAATAAAAATATTACCACCTTAGCAATTACACTTCAAAATTCCCTAAATTTAAAAACTCGCAAAATTTTATTTTAAAATCAATCTGAAAAGCCCAAAATAGAAAAAATAGTATAAAGAATTCGTTTCAGAAGGCATTTTAGCGTCTTCTGAAACAAGTTCTTTAATATACTATTTTAAATCACATTTGTTTTTAAAATATCGTTAACTTGTGTTCTTCCAACACTAAATTTTTCAGCCAACTTTCTAGCACTGGTATTGAACTTTTCACTTTCCACAATTATATCAATTTTTTCTTTAAGAGACAAACGTTTTGTTTTTAGCGACATTGTAATTTTTCTGTACGTCTATATGTAACATCACTGTTGAACATACTAACTCAAACTATGTACGCAAAATACGATTTTTGGAGTGAGCTTAATAAGCCTTTTAATTGCCCTTTTCTGTAATGACTGTTTATTGTAAATCGAACAAATTTTTTAAATCCGTTCTTAAATACCGGTAATTACTTAAGCCTCACACAATGAAACAATTATATATTATGCAAACTTGAACTCTAAGCTGTTGTCTACTAATGACCGTACTTAAGAATGGCCGGTAAAATGGGAGGTAAAATTGCATGTATTTTTCCAAGAAAGTTTACAAATAAGTGGTCGTAGCCGTTATCGAGAGGTGGTCGCTATTAGGAAGGTCATTAATATGGATATTTCCGTATAATTGGTTTTTTACTTGGAAAACTTGACCGGTTTTAGAGGTGACCGTTTTAAGAGGTGGCCGAAAATATAGGTTTTACTGTATCAAGAATTGTACAATCTATTCTGAGCATTATTATAGCAGCTTTGAGAAATGTTTATATAAAAGAGCCAAATCAAGAAAAGTAGATGAATATTGCTGCAGGATTTAAAAGAAAAATATTTTCCAAACTGCGTAGGGGCAGTTGATGGAAAGCACATTCGCATAAAAAAACCTAATAATGCAGGTTCATTATACTACAATTATAAACACTTTCATTCGACAGTTTTATTCGGTGTTGTAGATTCTGCGTCTAAATTTGTAATTGTAGATATAGGGTCAATGGGCAAAAATAGTGATTCTGGAATTTTTGATCGTAGTGTGTTCGGGCAAAAATTTAAAAATGGGCATTTCATTATTCCGCCATCATGTGCCATAGAAGAAAATGGTCCAGCAGTTCCTTTTTTGTTTGTAGATGACGAAGCTTTGAAACTAAGTGGAAGTTTCTTAAAACCTTATCCCAGGCGGCAACTTACTTGAGATAAACGATTTTTAATAATAGACTTGTCATTTGCTCGGGGTATCGTTGAATGTGCATTTGGAATTCTATTCTCTAAATTGCGCATTTTTGAAACACCAATTGCCGTTCACCCGGAGAAAGTGGACGACATTAAAATGGCTGCTGTACTTTTACATAATATGGTCAGAGTGGAAGACAAACAAAATTTACCGATGAAGACATTGCACAGCTTCCAACCATAATTAACGCTTTTACGAAAATTAATAATTTAAATCCAAATTGTAGAAAATGTAATGTTAAACAATCGATAAGTAGGGCTCGGAAAATCAGAGATTACTTTTATTAGTAATAAAAGTTTTTTTTTATTTATATTCTATAAATTCATGGATGGAATAAGTGTTAAGAATCACTTGATAATTCCGTGAGTGCATCAAGAACCCTCTTCTTGAATTTACGTTGAGCAGTCAATGAATTTGCCTCATCCACAAGACTAACTTCAGCGAGTTTTTTCTTTGGTCTCTGGTGGTTTTCTTGCTGATGCAGCCCGCAGATAATTGGAAAACTCCTGGTCAACGTCGAGCTTCTTTTTTCACTTTGCTCGAGTCCGTAGTTTGGCTATTTTTTGAGTGGTCGTAGTTAATTCTTCCTTATGTTCATTTGCCTAGTTGTCTGATATGTCATATTGAATTGTAATCATCTCTTCAGATTGCTCATTTGGTCTATTTTCTGATTCAGTCTCATCTTCATCAGACCCGACAACTTCTAAAAAGCCTTCTGAGTCTATGACACCTGATCGAGATTAGCTGAGGTGTGGTGCTAAAATTTGCAGATAATCGAAATAGGCCAATTTTTTTATTCTCTTTGCACCACTTACTGATGAAGCATCAAAAGAATGTTATATCTTTCTGTATCCTGCTCGTAACAGTTGTCATTTTTTTTAACAATCTTTAGTTATGAAAATAATTGAAAATTAATTTAGCAGCACTTTACGCATACTTAATAACTAATCTGGTTTTTGAATTTGTTGTCCGATAAAAATTCCAAATTTGTTCAATAACTTCCCTGTTGCTGTAACTAGGACCTGTTTGGGCATATAGTTCTTTATAATCTCTCACTGAAGGTATTAGAATGTCTACATCGTCAGCAGTCCACATACTTCCCCCTTTTTTGCAGTTGTTGACTATAAAAACAATATAAATCAGACTAGTATGTAGAAAATCCATTAAAAAAACTCCCGACATGTCAACATAATTTAGGTTGGATCAAATAATAATTACTCGTTACCTTTTAGTAATTTTGGGACTTAGTGTTGGAAACATTTTTTTCTTCCTACTTTCGGCCAGAGAGAACAAAGCAGTGTGTAGATACTGCCTCGAACAGAAGGACACTTGCTTATTTTGACAGCTTTATGAGACAAACGTCACGGGAGTTTTGTGAATGAATTTTAAATATTTTTATAATGAAAACGAATGACGAAAATATAGTGACACCCAGATATAAATAAATATAGTGACACCCACGTGATACCTACTTACCCGAAGAGTTTTATAGATGCCATTTCTCAACCTCGAATTCCACCACCGAACTGACATGAGCTTAGGTTCAAGGATTACTTAAAATTAAATATAAAAATAGTAGATAAAACTATCAACAAACCAGACCAACTGAACTCGATTAAAACGGAGGTATAAAATAATGTCAGTTGTGTTTACGAATTTCCTCGTGGGTTTGTTATGCGGTTTATGCCAACCTATAGAGTCAAGTTCTTTACTTTGTAACTAAAGAGAATGTCAACTTTAGGCATGCGCATTGTTCAAGAGCGACCAACATTTCCAGCATACAAATTTCAAACACGGTCGTTGACAACCGGCCAAGGACGTTGTTGATGGTCGTTCAGTGTGGGGTTTCCCATAAGAGTATGCGGGTTGGAATTTTGGTCGGTGTTGGATGGTCGTTGACGGTCGGCCAGTACGACGCCCGTCTAACATTGTTACGCCACTGGAGTTACTATAATAAGTTAGAATGATCGCGGTGTTCTAGAACTACGTATCCTGCATATTTACAACTATAAAAGCGTAATCATGCATTTTTGCAGTTCAGTTCGAAGTTATCATTTAATGCAAGTAGGTATAATTTGAAACAGTAATATTAATCGTATATTTATCAGAGTTACATTTAATGTACGTGTTTAAAATAAATAATCTCTTAATACTGTTAAGAGTGTAATTTGATCCTGGCTGTGTTTATACTTATCTCGCAATTGTAAATGTGATAAGAAAAACAAGAGTCCAAAAAATGCCATATTTGTAGGAAAAAAGTGCAATATCTGGGACACTTAGTATGGCAAGACGGAGTGCAGGCCGACCCTGAAACGATCAGAGCAGTGCAAGAATGACCATCATCTAGAACAAGCACGAAATAAGGAGTTTCCTTGAGTTGTGCACGTACTACCGTCGATTCATTTCCGGATTTGCCAATATTGCAAAACCATTAACCAAATTAACAGAAGAAGAACGAGAATTTTGATAGAACCAAGAGTGCGTAAACGCTTTTCAATAACTTCAGAAGTCTCTAGTCTCCGTGCCAATTACCCTCGCGAAGAGGGAAAATTTGTGTTAGATTTGGATGCGAGCAATCTGGCTGTAGGAGCAGTACTATTCCAGGTTCAAGATGGTCAAGAAAGAAACATCAGGTATTTTAGAAGAGAACTCCTAGCGGCCGTTAAATCCATCGAACATTTCTACAAATACCTATACGGACGAAAATTCCTATTGAGAACGGACTATGATGCCCGAATTCTTTATGGTCGAAGTGGTCAATGGTTAAGAGTTGTTTGGCAGTTAGAGAAAACATTGCATTGCAGGTTTGTTTCCTTATATTTATTAGTCAGGTTTTTAGTTACATATGTCATTTCCTTCTTCCTTTTCTTAATTCTTTTTTCCCCTTCTCGCATTCTCCGTTCCACCAATCTTTTCTTTTCCCTAATTCTTGTTTTCTTAATCTATACTTTCTCTTCTCTGTTGCCATTTGCATCCTGGTTGTAATTCTCTCCATCTCTTCCTCCACCTATCCTTTAGTATTTACTTCCTCTTCCATTTCCTCTTTATATCTTTTTTATACTCTCTTCAGTCCATACTTTATTTTTCTCCATACCTCTTCTTGTTCTTGTACCTCTTTCTCCCCTCTCCACGGCTTCTTCTATTTTCTTTTCCAATTCTAGATTCTTCTTTTACAGCTCCTCCATTTCTTGTTTTATTTCATTCTTTCCTCCCTTTATTTCCATCCCTTTACTGCCAATTTTCTTCTTCTCTTTTTTCCAAGAGTTCTACTCTTTTCTCTAGCCCATCACACTTCTCCTCCAAGTATTTGCACTTTACCTCAAGCTTCTCGCTCATTCTTTTTATTTCCTCTTTTATCTCTTTCATTTCCTCATTATTCTTCTCTTGCACCAATTTTATTTCCTTAATTTCTTTTAACATTTCTTTCCATATCATTTTCATTTCGTCATCGTCTTCTTTTCTTTTTGCTACTTCTCTAAACCCTCCCTTTTCTTCTCTCTTCTCCTCCTCTTTCCCTGGTGATCTTTCTATTTTTTTACTTCTTCTAAATAACCTATACAATTCTTCTTCCTGTCTTCTTTTCTTGTGTCTGTATTCGACCCTTCCGATTCCGACATTTTGATAAATTATATAATGATATCTTTTAGACTTAATAAACTCCGCTTTAAATACAAAATTCACACCTTTCTTTTCAAACTACTTCAATTTCTCACCGTAATTGTATATTTGTTATTGAACGAACACTTAACTAATTACTATATCTATTTCGTACACCATTAAACAAAGTTTATCGTTTTAGAATGTCAGAAACGTTAAAAACAACGATAACTTAAATACAGTTCTTTATCACTTTCTGTTTATATGCGTTATTCCCTATCACTACTTATCACTATCACACACGTTGTTGTCTATTTCCTATCGTAATTCCCGATAGATTCTATCTCATTAAAACTAAACTAAAACGTCTATCACTTACTTATAATTATTTATAGTTAATTTACACTTCTATCCCAAGAGCGAATTAAAATCACTTCCTTTCTTCGTGAACGCATACAACCGAATCTTCCATGGAATGATGTCATTACTTACTATAAACTTTTGAATTTTTAAATACGTAATTATAAACTGCAAATTAGAATAATTTTTAGAAAAACTAAAGCTTCTCTAATTATTGAAATGTATTGATAAACACAATTAGGGTGAAACGTATGGTATGTAGGTGTTCGATTGTAATTCTCAAACTATCACTCGGTTCTGTAATATTCACGTTTTGTGTTGCTTTTAAATTTAATAAAGAAATAAAATACAAAAATCAAGATTAAATTAATCTTTTTCGTGAAATCTAAACAGGATCCTCAAAATAAAGTGCAGTAATGAAAATATAAAATGAATACAAACACAAAAAAATTGTATTCAATGAATGTTTCCTGTTACGGAAAACTACTACCATCATATCGGAATAAATATCAATATGTAAAATCTTATATTAGCATATTAAAAGCTTTTGCGAAAAAGCTTTTCAAAATTCTCATAGACAACGAGCGCTGTTCAAGACTGTTATTACGAGTGACTTCCCATTTAACTTAAATAATTTGCGATTTGACCATATTTGTTCAAATCGGACGAGTTGAAACTGCATTTACGTAGTAAGGAAAGGTAGTCTATTGTCTATCTATGTTAACATCAAATCAACTTTTATTCGGGATTAGATATATCTTCTTTGTGCTTAGACGGTTAATACATTTATGGTAATGGTAATGGGCTGCAATAACAGTTATGTTTTCTTTAATTTGATAAGAGTCTATTGTGGAAACCAGTAATTGCGCCTTGTAATTGTTTTATGACTGTTTCCTTTTATAACTTAATCATAACTTGATGTATATATGAATAACATCGTCTGACTTTGCATTGTTTTTGTAACATTTCTTTAACGTCGCTACTAATTAATGTTCGCAATGTTTCCCGTTTCTTAAAAACAATTTTAAACTACATTAAAAGTACGCGAATTTTGACTTATTCGGAAGTTGTAATAAACCAAAAGATTTCTTCAAACTATTTCATATATTTTTTTGAAATTGATTGTGTCATATGTTAACACGAAAACTCATGGTTTTCAGAAAAAGATCCCGAATGTGAACACAAAGTAGGATTTGATGAACAAAAGTCAAAAACTCTTAATCAGAAATGGGATTTGTAAGTGCTAACCAAAAGGAAATACTCTGTTCTCTTTTGGAGAAACAGAAAGCGAGATCGTGAAATACTATATCAATAAACACCCAAGAAATATCCGATTGAGCAACTTCTATGCCCTGAATTAACCAGTTATCTATAGTAACGTAGTGTCAGGAAGAAATGATTATTACATGATCTAAACAACAAAGTCTCTGACATTTATTGGTGCTCAGATAGTTAGAAAACTCTGCACATCGAAAAACATATGAACTTTCATCAGGTCTTGCGACAATGAAAATCAAGCTTGAATGGTATGTGGTTGCCATCCAACTCCGCGACCACAAAGCGTCCATCAATCAGTTACGACGCCACAGTGGTGATCCCGACAATTGACAATTTTTAAACGTACCTACAACTCAAAACGCTTGCTATCGGTACGCGGTCAACACTACACCCATCATGGACATCGTCGGCATCAACACCAGTGCCGACCAAAGAAAAGCCATCCTTCACCTCTCTTCCACATTTACCATAATGTAACACCCATCAATTTGAACTAACGAAATCGTTTAATCAAATCCATCGCCGAACAAGCAACCTGCCAAGATGAAACGCCACAAGCGCTGCAACATCTGCAAACGTCAAACCGCTGCAACATCCCCAAACACCACAACCGCTACTTTGCCGAGCAAAGACACACCTACATCATGAAACGACATAGTATTCAGGTACCAAAGCACGCATCTGATACACCTTACAAAGTTTATCACGCCCAGTTTCGAGTCTTAACGCTGTCAAATACGCACATGCATTGCAGCAATTTGCCTGTGAAGTAAGCAACACGACAGCGTCTTAAGGAACACTGCAGCATCTGCAGCAGCAACAACAAAACTCGAAACACGGTAGCATCCACAGCAGCAAACACACAACCTATAACATGGCAGCATCCGCAGCAGCGGTAACAAGAGCGCTCCACACAAACAACAAAACTCAAGCAAGAAGATACACCCGCAAAAACAAACTTTTTTGCCCATCCACCAAGGATCCATATGGAGCTGTTATCAGCAACAACCAATTACCCGCATCAGGAAATTCATATTTCCTAAGAATGCGAAAAACAAACAAATGCACAGGAAGCATTCCAGCAATACAAACCAGGAATTCGCTAACCATACAAGAAGCATACTTCTAGCAATCTTGCTGATTCAAAGAATGACCATCGTTTCTCCAATATTTATTTTCATTTTCCTCCACCATTATGTATTTGTATTTTGTGTTACACTTTGTTTCTTTTATTTTCATTTCTCTTTCTTGTTTTTGGTTGTCCTTGTTCCTTTGTGCTATCTCTTCTTCCATTCTTCTCCCTTCCTCCCTCAATCTTCTTACCTCTGCTGTCGCGTAACTCTTTCTTCTATAACATTCTCTTCTTGTCCATGCTTTGTTCATCGCAATTCCACCTCCTTCCAACATTCATACAAAATTTCATTATATTTTCTAGCTTCCATCCTTTCCTCAAATCTTATTGCGCTCCTCCCTGTTTGTATTCTTATTTTTTCTATTTTCATTTCTTCCTCTATTAAATATCCTGGTGTTTCCCTCTCCAATCCTAGCGTCTATCTCCAAAATCTTTCCTGTATCCAGTTCTTCCCATTCCTTCCTTCCCCAAATCTCCGCTCCGTACATCATCACACATTTTACCATTTTCTCAAATAACCACTTCCTTCTCTCCACTTCATAATTTTTCTCCTATACCCCATGTTTGTCCCATTATATTACTTTCCCTTTTCTTTAATTTTCTTATTAGAAGATCATCACTGTCTTTATTATAATACCTCATCATGTACCCTAAGTATTTGTATTTATTCACTCTTTCTATCTCTTCTTATCCCCACCACCATCTCTCCTTTTTTCTCCTCCTTTTCTCTTCTTAAATATCATAATTTTGTTTTTCTGCATTTACCTCTAATTTTTCTTTTCTAAATACCTTCTCATTATTACTTTCTTCATCTCTTCTTCGTTACTTGTAAAAATTACTATGTCATCATTTGCAAGGGTTATTACATTTTTTCTTCCTATTTTTATTCCTCCCACCTGATCTTTCCTCATTGCTTCTTCTAGATCTTTTCCTTGTAGCATTTTTCTAATGTGTTTTTCCATTTTTCTTCTATATATTGCTGGTTCCCTCCTATTTCTGATTTTCTTCATCTTTTCTTCCATGAGATGTCGATGTTCCAATTTTCCCAAAACTGCTGAGGTTGAGGCTCGTCTGAATACTCTGTTACGGGACAATGTGAAAAGCGAGACACCAATCAACTGAACACCAGAGACAATTTACGCGTTTGAAGCATGTAAGAGAAGTCTAGTCCAAGCGTCCAAGCAGCTGTATTAGTACACTCAATATTCCGGATGCTATATTCACTGACGTATCAGATTTCGCGGTTGAAGAGTTGCTTCAACGATGGATTCACAATAGTTGGAAACCATTCGATTTCTACTCAATGCAGAATGTAAATACGGGAATGATCGAGAATTACTTGCAAATTACCTCGCAGTTAAATATTTCAGACATATGGTGGAAGGTCGGATTTTTACGATTTTTACTGGCCACAAGCCTTTTACTTTTGCGTTCCGAAAGAAAAATCAACGGTGTTTAACTCGTTAATATCGACACTTGGATTTCATCAGCAATTCACAATATACATTCGTCACGTTTCAGTTGAATATAACTTTGTTGCTGATTAATTGTCACGTATTGGAATTTTAGAAACTGCCCTTGATTTTAAAGCTTTTGAAAGTTAATTATTCAAGTCTCCAATATAAGTTCGTGAATATCCCTGGTACTAAAGCTTCAATCTTCTGTGACGTATCCACACAAATTGCACGCCCTTTCGTTACTAAAGATTTTCGATAAATTGCTTTCAACATTGTACACCGTCTATCACACACAACGGTCAAGCATATGACTTACCCGTATCAAATATATCAAGACATGTATCTGCACCAGTTGGTACATTCGCACCTCCCTCAATTCGCTTCGATCACATTCACTTGGATATTGTTATTTTACCTATGTCTGAAAGATTTACGTTTAACAATGGTAGATCGCTTTACTCGATTTGCAGAAGCTGTCTTAATTCAAGATCAAGAAGCGTCAACTGTCTTTTATGATGTTTGGTTTTTCCGTTTTGAAAACTCGTTAAGAGTTAGGGAAAGGCGGGGTAAAATGATCCTCTGGGGCAAAACAACCTTTCCAATTTTTAAGAGAACTGGAACTGCTCTCTTTTTGAAATTGTGAGAGATTATTTACTATAGGGACCTCCACCATACCCATTACTTGAATCATTCATATTTCGTTAGATGTCGTTAGTATCGAAAGAAAATTGAAAACGGTGTTGGTCGATCTAACGTAAGTATTTTATATTTTACTATTTAGCTGTAAAAATTGCCGGCCAAATACGATGGTTTTCGCTGTGTTTAGTTCAGCTTTAGCTTCAATTTAATCCTTGTTTCTTGAATGTTAATGTTGAGGTTTCCAAGAAACATGTTTTCTAACCTTCGTGTGTCATTTGGGGCAAAATAATCATGAGTTGGTAGGGGCAAGATCGTTGTGCCCCATATTAGCAATGATTTTTAACTTATTGTTACTTACTCACCTAATTAATATTATAGGCAATTTGCCGTGTAAATCTGGTAAGAACATAGAAAAGAAAAAACCAGAGACAAAGTTGGACCTATGAACAAAAATGCAAAATACCATCGAAGATGTTCGTAACGGCATGCCTTTAAATAGAGCTGCCAAATATTGGAATGTGGCCAGAATGACGCTAAAAAGGCGAACAAAGAATAGAAACTAAGAAGCATTTGAAAGCACAAAACTTTGGGAATGAGAAATGTCTTTAACGCCGAACAAGAAGCGGAATTGAAACTGCACATCTTAGACATGGATGTAAGAATGTATGTCATTTATTGTGGAGTCGCTTCATTTATGATTTAAAAAAAAGGAAGTATCAAGATAGCGAGTTTTTGTTTAGAGAGTTGTTGTTGACAAGAAAAATAAAATTGACATATTTTTTGGATAATAAAAGTTTACCAGTTTTAACGATAATTCTGTCTGAAATTAATTAAGATTTGGGTTATGAGTTAAACAAAGTTGCAATTGTTGAAAACAGCGATTGTCCGTCCTATTTTCAGTTATTTATCCTGTCCGGCAAAGCTACTAATGAAGATCCTTACAAACTGAAACTACTAACTGGGGCTAAACAGAACATTTTTAGTAAGGTGTTTATAAAATAGTGAAAGCAAATTTTTACATGGTGCCGAAACCCGGAAGTTGTAAACTTCATTTTGAATTAAGTTAAACTGTCAGTTTTAAGTCAAATGAGCGACCACGGGGCAGCTAGCCAACCCCCTATCATCCGGCAGAGTTCACGATCTATCTTCGGGAACCCGCCGAAGAGGTACATGTTTGAGAACATGCCAGCTCCTGTCAACCGCCAATCCAAGAGGATATGATTCTCTGCAGCCAGCAAAGCATCCAAGATTGATCGTTTGGAATTGGAAAGACAGCGTGACGAAGAGCTCCTCCAGTTGACTGTAAGGAAAGAAAAACAGAAACTGGAAGCAGATAAGTTAAAGTCGAGACTCGAATCATTACAAAGGAAATTGTCTGTGATCAATAAAATGGATCCCTCGTTTAACCGAAGAGCAGAAACATTAGCAAACTGCTCCCCTTCCTCTGCTATTTATGCGAAGAATTATAACGCAATAATAACTTCATTATTGTGAAAGAGAAGAATCTTGAGTTATACAGGATAATAAAGAAAGTGCCGCAGAAAATTTTGGAAGGAGAGAGGCCAACGAAACGTTAAGTTTGCAGTCTCGTCATGTCACTATACGACCCCTTAGGATTCATCTCACACTTTAAAATAGTTGGACTTACTATTTTGCAAGCAACTTGGAGATCAAGCATAGGATGGGAAGACGAATTACCAGATTCTATTTACTCACTATGGAAGGAGTGGGTAAAATCAATATCCAGCATTCAGAATATGCAGGTGCCAAGATGTTACTCATACAACTTGCCAGAATCGGATGAAGTGCAACTGCATACGTTTGTGGATGCTAGTGAAGAAGCTTTCTGTGCAGTTTGCTATTTTCGAATAAAAACAGTTGGTAAAGTGTCAAAGAAGCCCCACTCAAAAAGTTAACAATTCCTCGTCTGGAACTTCAAGCAGCCATACTCGGAGCGAGGTTAGCCGCTAGTATTATGAAAGAGTGTAAAGTGAAGCGATTCAAAAACGGTTTTAAGCTGGATTTCATCTAAAACTCAACGTTTTAAAGAGTTTGTGGCTAACAGGGTAGGAGAAATTTAGGAACTGACCAATAATACAGACTGGAAGTGGGTGCCTACCAAACTATATCCAGCTGACATCGCAACTAGAGTACAATGCAAGACATTATTAATGAAGATTGGTTCAGTGGCACAACATTTTTAAATGAAAACGAAGACAATTGACCAGCAACAAGGGCCGAAGATAGTTCATATTGTGCAGTACGTTTTAAAGAGTTTGTGGCTAACAGGGTAGGAGAAATTTAGGAACTGACCAATAATACAGACTGGAAGTGGGTGCCTACCAAACTATATCCAGCTGACATCGCAACTAGGAGTACAATGCAAGACATTATTAATGAAGATTGGTTCAGTGGCACAACATTTTTAAATGAAAACGAAGACAATTGACCAGCAACAAGGGCCGAAGATAGTTCATATTGTGCAGTACTAACAGGTAGAGAAGACAACTCCGGGACTCCATTCGGATCCGGCTTCATCATTAGTGTGGTGAGCAGGTTGAGTGAAGGCGAAAGGGAATTGGTGCGTTTTGATAGATTTTCCAGTTACAAAAAATTAGTACGGGTCTTTTCGTTGGTTTTGGCCTCTGCAGGAAAGTGGAAGTTGAAGATAAAATATAAAGATCATACACAGCCACCACTTATCAAGCTTACTCAGATTGATGGAGGAGAAAAAGGAAAACAGTCAATCCATTCTAGATCTACAGTACTTACTAATGCTCAGTTGAACAGTGGAGAGAAATTCATTTTAAAATTGGTTCAGATGGAATGCTTATCGGATGAAATTCAAAAATTGAAAAGCAATGTACAACTGCATAAAAAGAGCTGCATTCGTAAAATATTTCCTGTTCTGGACACTGATGGTCTACTTGCTATTAATGGACGATTCAGAGATAGTAAGCTGAAGCTGCCAATTTTACATTCTCCTGTCATTCTTCCAAGATGATCACAAGAAAAACGGATACGTAGGAGTGGAAACGGTTTTATGCAATCTGAAGAGAACTATGAGCGTGTAGTAGTTGGAAAAAGGTTTCGAAGCTGTTGGAAATGTAAACTGAATAATACGATGCCTGAACCAACTATAATGGGACCGATTCCAGCTGGGAGATTGGATAGTTATTCTCCAATGTTTACATATACAGGAGTAGATGGATTTGGTGCAATGACAGTTACCGTTAGAAGAAGACATGAGAATCGCTGGGGTATCCTGTTTACTTGTATGGTCTGTCGAGGAATACACATTGAAGTAGTTCATGATTTGAGTACAGATGAATTTATGCAAGCTTTGTCAAGGTTCATCAATTCTAGAGAACATCCAAGACATCTCTACTCAGATAATGGTACAAACTTCGTGGGGGCAGCAAAAGAACTACATGACATGGCAAAATTAGAAAATGCTCAGCGAAATTTTGAATTGGAGTGGCATTTTATGACTCCAGGAGCCCCACATCAAGGTGGAATATGGAAACGTATGGTACAGAGTGTGAAAAAGGCAATGCACAACATACTTGTGGAAAAAGCTCCCAAAGACCCTACATTGCTAACGGTCATGAAGTCAGTAGAGAAAATTGTTAATTCAAGACCAATAACTCAAGTCCCAAGCGATCCAGCTGACCCACTTCCAACCACACCTAATGATTTGCTAAGGGGAAATCATTTCGAAAGAGGAACATTTCCAGAATTAACTACTACTACTACTGATGAAACAATACGCAAGAAGTACAGGATCGCTCAACGTTACGTAAATCAATTTTGGGTACAGTGGACGAAGTTTTACTTACCAACATTAATTAATAGAAGTAAGTGGCACAAACATGGAGAACCGATTCAAGTTGGTAAAATTGTTTACATCGTGGATGACAACATTCCAAGAAACACTTGGAAGAAAGGAGTCGTCTCTAAACTTTATCCTGGAGCGGACAAACTGGTGAGAAATGTGGATGTGACGGTGAGAACCTTCGGGAAGAAACATCAATAAACTTAGTCGTTTGGGGTTGAAGACAGAAGTGGATTCAGTTCCAGGAATTGGATCAGAATCGGGGGCCAGTGTCATTTATTATGGAGTCGCTTCATCTATGATTTAAAAAAAAAGAAAGTATCAAGATAGCGAGTTTTTGTTTAGAGAGTTGTTGTTGACAAGAAAAATAAAATTGACATTTTTTTGGATAATAAAAGTTTCACCAGTTTTAACGATAATTTCTATCTGAAATTAATTAAGATTTGGGTGAGGAGTTAAACAAAGTTGCAATTGTTGAAAATAGCGATTGTCCGTCCTATTTTCAGTTATTTAGCCTGTCCGGCAAAGCTACTAATGAAGATCCTTACAAACTGAAACTACTAACTGGGGCTAAACAAAACATTTTTAGTAAGGTGTTTATAAAATAGTGAAAGCAAATTTTTACAATATGGATTGACATAAATTGAAGTCAGGATACTTGCATTCCAGCTAGCTGAAAAGAACCACATTCCACACCCTTTCCCAAAACAACTTGGAATGGCAGGTGAAGGTTGGTTGGCTGCTTTTTGCAGAAGAAATTCCGACACTTCAATGAAATCAACTTCCGCAGCAAGGGCTAGAAATTTTAATAAACCTGTAGTGCAAAAGTAGTTTAGGCCAGCGCTAGCGACAGCGAGGAAGACACAGAATGTTTATATTGTGGGAAAGTTAGCTTCGAACGAAGGATGGATAAAGTGTGACAAATGTGGAAAATGGGTAACGACCAATGCGCTGGGGTAGAGGACAAACATATTCATTTGCGAACTTTGCAAGGAGTACTGGCCAGTGCGCCGAACCATTTTTAATTAGTTTATTCAAAATGTTCCCTTTTGTTTAATCAGAAAATACAAATATTCGTTGTTGCATGTATTTTATATGAGTGATCATTTTGCCCTTACCATCTTTTGACATTGTCTTACATTTTTATTTTTATTTCGGAAAATATTTAATTAAAAATTAAAAAAAAATCAGAAACATAGCCAAAGCATGCAAGAACGACCTGGTATATATATTTTTGTTAAATTGTTAATACTTTGGAAAGAAAATGGTTTTTTGAACATTAGGGTGATCATATTACCCCGTCTTTCCCTACTACTGGTCAAGGTCGGCAATTTAAGTTATATCTTTTTGAATATTTAAATTATTTTTTTTTGCACTCATTTGAGAACTACAGCCATATCATCCTTCTGCAAATAGTATGGTAGAGTGTCATCAAGAAATCAGTTAGACTTACATCCTTCTTACTCTACTACTAAAAGGAACAGTAGCGGAAATGGTGTATGTCCAGGTTCTGCGTCTTCCAAAAGAATTTTTACCCCAGACAAACCAGAGGTTAGGGAGAGTTTTATTAAAGAGTTTTGTCAACGTTTCAAAAACATACGTTCTGTTAAAGATTCTCATTATGGTTCACAAAACAAGTTGATCTTCAAAGATCTCAACATTGCTAATCAAGTTATTCGTGATGATGGTGTTAAGAAAGGGATGCAACAACCTTTTACTGCTTAGAGAAATGTGACTGTTACCATCCATCGACTTAAAACCCGAGTAGTTCATGGTTGATGAAACAGAAAAGATGATGCCTTCATTCGGAGTTTCATCCAACAATATTTGTTTACTTGAACTGTTACGGGTAGAGCTCGTGGCATGTACATTTTCCCGGTGGCATTTACATTTTTCCCAAAGATTTGTCGGAAGTTAAAATACTAGCAAGGGGGTAGTTTTCGATTGTCGGTGATTTTAAAATACATCCTGTATGTCATTGCAGGAATTTAGTTAATTTTATCTTATAATTGAAACACTAATTTAATTGTAGTTCCTTGCGAATATGCGTACCAGAAAATAACCGCAGAAAAATCAATTTTTTCATTAATCGTTTAGTATATATACAACACCTAACGGTTTTAAAACAATGAAACAATAAGTGCGTGTATGTAAAAAAAATTCTATTTACAAACTCAACGTAAAATTACTTTAACGGATTCTGCATATTCTCACAAAATCTAATTCTTTTGTTAATAACGTCTTAGTAATTGTAATTTATAAAAATCCGTGTAGTTACGTACACGACAAAACAACAACAACAATGTAATTACATGTATCCGGTATTCGATGATCAAACGTTTCCTCAAAAGTACCTACCACTCTGTGATATGGGTCAAAAGTCATCACCGCACAGATTAAAAAGTGATTCTTCATTAATCTCATTCTAACGGAACAAAGACTATGTGAAAAGACAAATGTTGATGCGGGTGTTAACTAGAAGAAGTGTTAAGCCCCGAAGCACCGTCACGTTTTGTTTACGCACCACTTCCGATTTTAATATTTTTTTATGGTGTCGATGACCAATAAAACATGCCCCCGCACTATATAACAATAATAAGAATGATTTTAGTACCTCATCTCAAATATGTTTAGCAATAAAACATATTGCGCCCAATAAAATGGTTTATATCTTTACATATATAATGGCGCTTAAGTTATCTAATGAGGTTTTTAAGTTGTTTAATGTAGGTGTTAGGTAAAGCGATAGTTAGAAAATCAATTTTCCACAAATTGTTAAATAATTGAAACGAAGTCTGAAATGATCCCTTCCAGGTATGCTGTTTAATGTAAATTGTTCGCAGACTAGTTGATGAAGTGTAACAAAAAGCATAAGGATTTAAATTATCTCAAATTGTCCAATTAGAATTTTATTTGTTAATCGTTCAACTTCTCGTAAAAAGAAACTATATGATACCGTTATGTAAGGTACGAATCACACTGAACGACCGTCCACGATCGTCAACGACCGGCCAGTTGCGACCAAAAATTGAAATCGATAAAATAAAACTTTGAACATCACAACCCCCACTACCGACCCGTTGTTGTTCAGAAACGTCACCTGGTAACTCTGGTGACTTTTGCCGTTCAGAAATAATCAGACAAAATTCACCAGAGTGACCCAGAGTGTCGTTTCTGAACGCACCCCTGGAATAATGTTGACATAGACAATATGACATATGATATTTATTTGATGTTATGTGATTTATCTGTTTTCGCCAGAAAAGTTAGTCATAATAATTGTAATTGTTAAAAATTCATCACAAATTTTGATCAAGAAACGCTATATTAAATATTAAATCAGTTTAAGTACATTTCCATGTTATTATTGTCAGATTTGAAGTTTAAAAAAAAGCATGTTCTATTTAAATCGTCTTTTTTTAAAAAATGAGTAGTCGTGTGTCATACATAAAAAAAGTTGTTAGAAAAAACGTTTGTAAAAAACTAGGGTAACGGGTACAGTTATTGGCCAGGTACTAGTTGTTGACCAATTTGAATTTAATTTCAAATAATAAGATTCCTGTCGGTAAAACAGAAGTATGCAATTTACAGTAAAATCTGGCAACCTTGCTTTATGTTCTTACCGATTATGACACTTCTAGTTAGCGTCACAGAAATTTTATAGCAGGTGTAATTTTGTTCGTCCGAAGTTGCATCGGTTTATCCAGATACACTAAGAATTCCTTAAGAAACAGTGTTATTATGGTAAGTGGCTATGCTTTACTTTCCTAATGTATCATTTCAAAACTATGTTTTAAGGCATCTTATTGTATAATTTCACATTATTTTAAGTTTTTTAATGCTAGTTTAGAATTTTTCGCGCCAATTTTGTGGTGGCCAGTATCTGGTACAATAATTTGCCCCCTATATAGTTATTGGCCGCCGTGGCCAACTACTAGTGTTAAGTGTAGAATAATATTTTTAGGACATTTTATGTTTTTAGCATTTTTGAGCACAAATTAAACATTTTATAGCGTTTTTTAGGTATTCTTAAATGTTTAACCAGTAGTTGGCCGGTGGCCAGTAACTAGTTTTTAGGGTGGCCAACTACTATACCTTTATGCTTTTTAAAGCTCTTTGCCTTTTTCTTTAATTCACAAGTTCATGAGTATTTTTTTAGATTCATAATGTCTAATTCAAGTAAAACTAAAACACATAGTCAAAATACACGGAAGCTGATGTACAGAAAGCCCTTACAGCAATTAAAAATGGAACGAGCCAGAGAAAAGCAGCCCAACAGTTTAATGTTCCGAGAGCTACTCTACAGTTTAGGACAAGTGAAAATTTTCACGATAAAACCACTCGTGGTCCAACTCCTATTCTTTCGTTGGACGAGGAAACTCGACTTAAAGACTGGATTTGTGCATGTCAGAAAAAGGTTTTCCTGTGAGGATAGAAGATGTACAGCATTCAGTCAAAGGATTTTTGGATGCTAATCCCCGCAAGAATCCATTCATAGACAATATGCCTGGAAGAGGGTGGTACAGGAGCTTTTAAAGAGAAACCCAGAAATAACCCTAAGGACTCCAGAAGCGATTACTGCGGCAAGTTCTAATATTTCCGAAAATGATATTCGGAAATGGTTTAGTGGAGTGGAACAATACTTAGATAAAAAGGTTATAGTGACATTCTTAAAGATCCATCACGTATTTTTAATGGCGATGAAACGTGTTTTTATCTATGCCCGAAAAATAAAAGAGTGTTAGCTGTAAGGGGAAGCAAAAATGTTTACGAAATTGAACATCACTCGAAAGTTAATTTAACAGTTATGTTTACGTTTGCAGCCTCTGGCGATCTTACACCGCCCATGGTAATTTATCCTTATAAGAGATTGCCATCAGACATTGTAAAGTCGGTACCTGCTGGATGGGGAATAGGTTGTAGCGACTCAGGGTGGATGAAAACGAAAATTTCTTTGAATATATAGGAAACGTATTTTATAAACATTTAGTTGCCAGAAAATCAAATTTCCAATAATATTGTTTGTTGATGGGCATAAAACTCATATGACCCTTCAAACTAGCGAATTATGTTCAAAGTTGCAAATAATATTAGTGGCTCTCTATCCAAACGCAACAAGGATAATGCAGCCCGCGGACGTTGCGGCGTTCAAACCCTTAAAAATTGGTTGGAACAAAGCAGTTTTGAACTTCAGAAGGGAAAATCCAAATTCTGTGGTAACCAAGGAAAACTTTGCCTTAGTATTGAACAGTGCCATAAGTTCGTTAACGTCAGTTTCTATAATCAATGGTTTTAAAGCAACTGGGTTATATCCTTGGAACCCGTCAGCAATTGATTATTCCAAATGTTTGGGAAAGAACACCAGCAAAATCAAAGAAACTGTTTCTGAAGAAGACTCCATAATCTATGCCGAGTTTAAGAAAGTAGTTGGGACTGAAAAGATAAATATGTTCCAAAATAATGGATGTGAAGATCTGAATGAAGAAGCACAAATTTTATATAATATACTATAATAAGTCAGATGATGCAAGATCTAATTTAATTGATACTAACTCAGATGATCTAACGCGTGATGAATATATTCCGTTTGCCGACAGGGAGAATAATGATCGTGCTGATATTATTGCTTCTTCATCTGATATCCCAGATACTCTAGAACAGTTAACCACAATCGAAATAGAAAATCTCGTAACGGACAGTAATAATATATCATCAACTAGGCTTTCTTCATGCAACCGTTCAACTTCAAATTTTAAGTTAACCACATATAACATAGACAACATTCCTATTATAAATATTAGTTCACCTAATCTTCCCTCCACTTCCTATAATTATTCGTCTCCGACGCAAGTAGAATCACCTTATCGGTCAAATTCTGGACAAAAGGAATTCATAAATGGGCACACCGAGGAGAAATCATCTATTGACAAATTCTTCTTTTGGCCGAAGACTCCAGAACGTAAAGGTAAAAAAACGGAAAGACTTCCGTTTGTGCTACATCCTCAGATCGGCAAAACATAGAAAACGTAAAATACAAGAAAATTAGAGAAAGAATTATTGAAAGAAGAAAGGAAATAGAAAAAATAGAAACAAACAATAATAAAATAATTGCACAGAAAATAAGAAAACAAAAACGTATATACCTAAAGCTAAACAAATAAAATATAATAGCAAAGTCGGAGAAAGAAAACAATAGTAAAAGTTGATGAAATAAATTGCACAATTTTGAAAAGAGGACTTAAAGTTCATCTGCCGGAGAAAAGTGCATTCAAGAAATCGATGAGTCTAACACGGAATCCACAAATTGTCAGTTTAGTACGGACATTTTTGTAGCACCAAACGTATTTCTAATAGTCGCCCATGTGATGGTGGAACAAACGTTGAAGATACTGAAAGACCCAATTCAACCCATAAATCGGAAAGTGAAGATTATCTGAATGATTTCAAAAGCTATACAAATACTTCTACAAGTGTTATCAATTCACCTGATACTAGATCTACCTTGAAAATGAAAAGTTTTCAGAGTCAAAAACCTTTTTTTGAAAATAGTTTTCAACTGCAATCGTCAAGCCATTCATCATTGACTAGAAATTTACCAAATTCAACTAAACGAAAACTATTTTCAGAAAAGAAAATGAGACCCCTAAATCCAAGGTGTTTATTATTTGTGATGTCACTACAAAGCCAAATAGCAAGCATGCAAATAATGTTTCCACTGGGATATGTTATGCACGTACTATGAATATCACGGGTCTAAAATCAGGGAAAAATGCCACTTTTGTACAAGAACCTATCATCTTGCTTGTGTTAAAAAACCTCAACAATCAGAAAATGATGATAAATTTGTGTGCAATAGCTGTAAAGTTAAAAATAGTTTTTCCTAACAAGTGTGCAAAGTGATACTTTCCCATATCTACCAAAAGCAGTAGTAAGCTTTGAGTGTAGGAAAACATTTTGTGCAAGTGTTAGGAACAATATTTTTTCTAAAAGTGGATGTTAAGTAGGTAGGTACTAGGTATATTAATTTTTCATTTTCAAAAACGTTTCTGTTTGATTTTGTTAAAATAACATTTTGCTAATAAATTATTTAGGATTTTCTACAATAATGTACAAAAGCGTGCGCAAAGTAACTTTGTGTATGCAAATAAATGTGCAAAGTACTTTATGCTCGCTTGTAGAAAATATCTTATTTTGTCGGGCTAAGCTCTATATTTTTCAGATGGCCAATTACTGGTATATAAGTAGGCCAACGACTGTGACTTTGTGGCCAATAACTGAATTTTTGTATGCTTTCAAAATTTGTATTTTGATATTATTTAGAGGAATTAAGTTACAAAATAAAATTTTGTTCCTAATATTTGAATATGTAATTATTTGAGAAAAAATACTGCATTATTCGTGGTGTAGTAATTTTAGAATAAACTGAAAAATACGTCTCTAAAATCCTTAAGTGGCCAATAACTGTACCTGTTACCCTAGTTCACAAAAACTCACTCAAGCTCACACATTGCCTCAAATTAAGTGGACATTAAAAGAAATTTGTACCATCCTGAAAATTGTTAAAAATATTGTTTTTTAAATGTAACTTTTTACCAGCCTGAAATATTGTTTGAAAATAAATTATTTCCCAATATTTTCCAGTAATAATTTTGTTTTAAACAAAGAATAGTTCAACTGATAATGAAGAAGAAAGAATAATAATGTATCATTTTTATAAACGACAACAAATAGAAAAAAGAAAACGAAGAATCTGGATTAGAGAACTTTATTTATACCGAGAACAAGAAAGCGAATTTTAAACTACCTACCCCAAATTAATAAGAGTCTAATCAATTGCTTCAACAAATTGGTTAGATTTATTACATCATATTTTAAAATTGGTTACACCAACTTGCGCCAAATAATAGGATTATTAAAACATATTTAGTGAGTTTGGAAAGTTTCGAACTCAAAACAACAAATCAAAGTTAAAAATTTTTTAAAAGCGAAAATTTGTATAAATAATTATTTAAGTGGATAAGAGAGGTAATTGCATTGAAAATCAGAAAGAAAACGGAAGAGGATAAACAAAAAGAAGGTTAAAAGCAGATATGAGAAACTGATTGTAAATGGAAAGGAATGAAATAAATAAAAAAAGGCGTTGGAGGAGACTAAAAGTGAAGTTGTAATAAATGGTGGAGTAGAAGTAGAAAATGAATTGAGTAACGGTAAAGAACATGAGTATGGAAAAAATAGTGTAAAGGGGAAAAAGAAATATATCTGAAGACAGAAAAAAATTGATAATTGGTACATGGAGGGGAACGTATCATGGAGGGAACCTACACAGCAGGCGGATTGAAACAATTAGTTAGAGAAGTGGAACGTTATACATTAGATACAGTAGTAGTGCAAGAGTCAAATCAACCGGGGACAGGTATATAGCAAGTAGAAAATAAAATGCGAGGGAAAGGTTAGAAATAGGCATTTTGTTGGGGAAATTACTGAAAGGAAAAGTCACCATATCGGATAGATTACGTTCCATAAGGTTAAAGAAAGAAGGGAATCTGGGAGAATATCCATTAGGGTTAAAAAATAATAGAAATACAACATATTTACTATAAAGAAACTCCAAACTACCACCTACAAATATAAAATAGAATTTTACATCGTTTTAATTGATTTTAGACAAGCCGTCGACAGCGTAATATGGAAACGATATACGAATGAATGCAGCAGCTAGAAATACCAGTGAAGCTCATCAGACTGACAAGAATGACATTAAAAACACAAAAAAAACAATATTCTATGGAACGGAGAAGAATCGCAGTGTTTTGAGACAAGAAAAGGCGTGAGATAAGGGAATTCCCTATTAACTATACTTCTAATATGATGCTGGGGGTAATAATGAGAAATTCGGGAAAATAAATGAAAGGGGCAATTTTTTAATAATGAATACCAGTACATGTCATATGCGGACGACCTAACAGTCATAGCAAGAAGAAAGAAATAATTAACGATAGAATAGCGCAAGAAGCAGTACAATATGGATTAGAGATAAATCAAGAAAAAACAGAATACATGGTAATGGGACAGATACGGAAGCAAGGAGAGGAGGAGGGAAACTTGAAAATAAGAATAGTCAATAAAGAATATAATTAAAAAATAGAAAAGTTTGTATTATGTAGGAGTAATTATTGAAGAAGATGGTTATGAAAACAAGAAATCAGGGTAAGAATCGTAGAGGGAAACTGCCAGTACGGAAATCTGATTAGCTTCCTGCAATCCAAAAATATTTTAAGAAAGACAATAGAGAGGATCTACACCATAGTTATGATATGCGTATTGAGGAAAAAAGAGAAGAAGATAGGAAAGTTGAAAAGATGGGAAAGGAAGATACTACGAGCTATACAGGGTCACTGGTAATTGGATACATTCCTTTGGAGATCTGATAGAACAAGAGGTAAGGAGTAAATTTCGATTTTCAATTTTTCTTTAAAAAGTTGATGTTAATATGTTAAAATGTAATTTTAAAAAAATTTACGCCAACTTTGTGGAACTTTTTTGATGGAATACTTGCCCAACACTATGGTCTTCCGTATGGAATAAAAAATATCCCTTAGCATTTCCATTATGTGATAATTTCAAAGAAAAACTTTTACAAAATAATTTTTCAAAATTAGATGTGATAATTCTTTGAGGTTTTTTCAAATAATTCTCAACGCTTCTTGCGTACAAATTGTGTTAAAACTTCCTTGTTGCAATAGCTATCGAACAAGCTGCGAATCTTACAACAAACCCTTAACAGTTTACAGTAAATAATGAAGCAGCCGACGTAATTTATTTAACTGCTGCCCACCATTAGACCTTATACATAGAAGTCAGCTGTAGATTAAATTAACAATAAATACATTAGTACTTAATTTTTATAAATCTTGTTTAAAATGGGAGCCCCTATTACGTATACACGCACGGCAGCGTCTTCTTATTTCTGTTTTTGCCACTCTGGTGGTCAATGTATTCCGTATGGATGCGTCAGCGTCGACTATCCTTTGTCTAAGGTCAAGCCTTGTATTGACTGGGGTTGCGTATACTATATCTTTCATACGACCCCATAGAAAGTAATCCAGAGGAGTTAAATCTGGACTTCGCGCTGGTCAAACTATTGGGCCTGCTCTTCCAATCCAACGGTTAGGGAAACGTACATTCAGCAAATTCCGTCTGAATTTAACATAAAGCAGAATTCTAATCTTCTTCCAAGATCACCTTCATCTAAGCCCTGGACAGGGGTATAATGGTAAGAATGGCATCCAACTCCGCGTATCGTAGACCAGCCTTTCCATTGTGACGCACCAGTTTGCCGCGCCACTTTAGCAGTTGAAGTCATCATCTGGTTGATATACGCGAGGAACACCGGCGTTCACTCGCCGACGTTTCACTGAACCATTTTCTGCGACATTTCGATTGTCGTACTAAATACACGAACATTCGGTGTGCGACGGTTTGGAAAGCGATGTTTATGTTCCCGACGAGCTTCTGCAGCATTCCCATCGCAATATCCGTATACAAATAAGATGTCGGCGTATTCTGCATTGCTATAAGCGGCCATTTCAGTTAAACAACAATAACAACAAAAATCTGCAAAACCGAACTTAAAGAACTTAATACAACTAGTTATAACAAAGAATCTTCAAATATGAACTAAAGACTGTCAAAAAGTTATACAAGTGAAACGTCATATTTTACCTTCAGTTGTTTATCCGCCCACTTCACATGGAAAACGTATAAGGTCTAATGGTGGACAGCAGTTAAATAAATTCCGTCGACTGCTTCATTTTTACTATTTTTTTTTCGAACTGTTAAGGGTTTGTTGTAAGATTCGCAGCTTGTTCGATAGCTATTGCAACAAGGAAGTTTTAACACAATTTGTAGTTTTTTCTTTGAAATTATCACATGATGGAAATGCTAAGGGATATTTTTTATTCCATACGGAAGACCATAGTGTTGGGCAAGTATTCCAAAAAAAGTTCCACAAAGTTGGTGTAATTTTTTTAAAATTACATTTTAACATATTAACATCAACTTTTTAAGAAAAATTGAAAATCGAAATATCTCAAAATCCATTGAGTTTTGTATAATACATATTAAGGTTAAATTTACTCCTTACCTCTTGTTCTATCAGATCTCCAAAGGAATGTATCCAATTACCAGTGACCCTGTATATGTAGGAGTAAAAACTGAAGAAGGATGGAGGAGAAAAACTAATAGTGAAATAGAAGAACTATATGGAAGATCTAATATTATACGGCACAACGAATAGGCTGGTTGGGACACCTAAAAAGACTGGACGGAAGAAGATTACCAAAATTAATATTACATATATGACCAATAGGAAATAAAAAAAGACCGGTCCAGAAAAGTATCCGTCGCGATGTCACCCCATATACATCTACAAATCACTTGATCGCTGTTTGAGTCTGGCCGAAGAAAGATATCAGCTTGCGAAGCAAGTGATTCCCTCTTGCTTACAGTGTGTGTATCGCCCTTGGTAAACGCGTGGGTAAATCTCTAGTGAATGCTGGAAATGCTGCCCCATCGTGTTTTTGTGAAGGTAGACGTTAGTCTATTCAGCGCCGAAACCATGGAGAAGAACAATCTGGTCGCCGTCTTCTCACACTATAACGACCCGATCGGCTACTACTCTTTTTGAAAGCGATCTCTCGATCAGCATTTTCTTCGGCACTTATATCCCTCTCCTTCTGAAAGGCGCAATGCTGTTTTGGTGGTTTTTTGGTAGCATCTTTGGGGTAGCCGTCAAAAACGATGGAGGCGTTATTCCCAAAGTGGTTATAGACGTAAGTGGTATAACGCGCCAAAAGTGGTTGAACTGTGCCCTTTCTCTGCTACACGACCTTGACCATCCAAAACGATGTTAGGACTGTCATATATCGGCGCCTGAAAAGGGGAGTAAATGCAAAATACAGGGGCGATTTTGTGCCCTTGCGTATTACCTTTTCATTGAACATAGACATCGGGAATTGACCAATGGACTATAGAAGTCATAATGTAAATCGTGAACAGATTGTTTTGTAATACACACTCGCTGGAAAATTGTGAGCGGATCCATAATTACTCTTCCGTTTTTGTTCGAAAATTTAACGGATGAGGTGATTGATGCCAGCATGGTAACTTTGTTTTTCCTTTTTATTTCTACCTTGTTGTTCATTTGTCCCATAATGTTCCTCATTTCCTATGTTCCAACTCTCTAGGCCTTGTGGCAATTAATCTCAAGACCTAGCAGTAAACCACTACTGATAGAAAGCAAACTGTCCATTTTGGAAAATGGAGAGTGGTTGTGTTTTTCCACATTACTGTGTTATCTTGGATGATTCGAGAAGGTGTCATATCTACATGCTGCTCTCCTGTAGGACATGAGAAGCTACAAAAACTTCCAAGTTGTTCACATATGGTCACCATAAACACCATTCCTGTTGTGCACCTTGCCAGCACACTGTCTGAGATTTCCCTTTCTTGGTCAACCCACCGTAGGTCCTCATGGATCGCATCAGCTTCTGCTCAATTCTTAGGTCTGACCACAACCCAGACCAAAGCTTGTCAGACGGGTTAATGGTGAAGTATCCTTTTGTGAACATGTCGCATTCGTTCGATCTTGTAGAGCCATTATATACTCAAGGTAACGCTGGGTGCACCTCATTAGCGTGAAAAAAGGGAAGCATTTTGTGGACAGTGTACAAATGGAGGTTCAAATCACCAGCACGCTCTGCCTGTATAAATAGTTTGATCAAATTCTTACGAAGATATTGGTGTTGGACCATTTTATTCAATTTTCTCCAAGGCACTTTTAAATTTAGCTTTTACTACTTGGTAGGTATCAATTTCTTCTACTCTCAGCCTCGTCTCGGCCCTCAGGAGTTATGTCAGCCTCATTAAAAACAATGCTGGCCAGTGTAAGGTTTGTCAAAATGTAGACTCGAATAGCTCCGTGAATGTGCGTGTCAGTTAAAAATTTTGTCGACACTGCGTAGATGATGGTTAGTAGCTCTTTCAGACCACTCCCACCTTTTATTGTCCCAATACACCCCATAAAGGACAGTAAGAGGTAAAATACACCAAGCTGTACAACTACACTGTTCAACTTCGGGTGTCCAACAATATCTCTTGCTTGTATGTATAATGGCTGGTCGAAAGTGACGAACGTGATTTCGTACCCACTACGTATTGTAGTCAGTACGACGGGCTTGAATAAATTGAAGGGAAAGGATTTAGCGTGAAAACATAAGTCTGTCTGTGATTACTAGTCACGTCCCAAATGTTTTTTTGACATTAACAAAAATAAATAAATTTTGACTGTTTGATTGTTTCTCTCTAAAACCCACACATTACTGTTTGGGGTTATCTAATTAAATTTACTACAACTTCATTTGACATGGAATGCGTATTTATTTTTGAAGAACTGTATCTTGGGAACAAATGGAGTATATGGAACCGGCCATATTGAGGAAAAACTGAAAAAGATTCGAAAATTCATGGTCTTTGGGTACATCCTCGCTCGCACACTTTAAAAATTGCAAATCTATTTTTTTATTATTGGTTTAGGTACATATAAAAAAATCAGAACGGCTCGACCTTTTGCAAACACGTATGTAAATATTGATTGGCCTACTAACCTTCATGGCCTGTTGAGTAATTAGATATAGTCGGTAAAATTTATCTTTATTTCACTAAGACATGGAATCAAGTTTCCTATTCTTTCTAACATGAATTTGCAAGAAATATAGTAGGAACGTAAATTTGTCACATGCATTAAGAACTACACTATATGTTTAAAGTATTCGTCATAACAATCATCGAGTTAGAAAGAAATAGAAACACCCAAGCACGTAAGTTTTCTTGCACCAACCTCAAAACCATAAATGACAACAGTTTATAGGTATTCCAGAAGTAATAAACATTTTTTAAAAATTGTTATCGTAATATTAATTAGCGAAATAAAAAAATAAAATATGTTTCATTTATGACATTTTATATTCTTTGAGGAATTAAATTACAAAATCTTTTGTCGTTAATTTAACCAAAAAAAAAGACAAAAAAAATGAATTAAAGTTAAAAACAACGAAACGTAGGTAATGAAGGAAAAAATAGGTTAATACATGATACAAGACATCCAATAGAAATTTTGTCTGCCTATTACCAAAACCACAAAAAATCGAAACCAGAATTACAACTTCACTTTTTATCTTTAAAATCCAAGTCAGAATCATCACTAGTTTCATCGCCATTAATAGAAATTAAAAGAGGATGCACAACTACGTCGAGCAGGTATTCCCGAGACCACCACTCGGATATCAGTTTTTCTGTGTGAATAATAGTTTTATTCCACACTTCGCTGGAACATTGATTTAAAGATTCTTTCCACATATTCAGTACACTTTTTCACAATATCCATCACGTCCAATGTGTTTATCGTAGTATGATTTGCAAATGCCCCAAATGTTTTCGATCGCGTTGAATTGGCAGTGATATGGTGGAAGTCTAAGAATGTAATGTCCGTGTTTTTTAATAATTTCGTCAGTCACGAAGCGTTTTGGTTTCTTATGTTGTTTGGCAAGTTGTAACAGATCTATTTTCAAATCCTTATTTGAAAATAAAATGCCTTCTTTTTGCAGCCAACTTTGTAAATCAGATTTTTTTCACGCTCCGATTGGCGATTTCTATATAGGCGCGAATGGTATGAACGTTATCCATTATTATTAAAGAAGCCACCTGCAAATTTGGTAGAAGCTGATCGATTAACCACTTTTCGAATAGAACAGCGTCCATGTTTCATGGTAATCGATAGATTTGGATTTAGCGGGAAATATTAAACTGCAGTTTTCCACAAATCCGTTTACGCGGCCTGCATGTAAAATTATGTATCTTTGCCTGTTGACGACTGATCAGGATTTTTACTGATTTTCTATTATCGTCTTGCCAGACCGTTTTGGGGATCCTCTTGCAAAATACCCACATTTCATCTAGAAATACCACTGGCAGACGAGAAGCCGATTCCACGTTTTTTACATACTCTCTTAAAAGAACGCGCAATGCCGCTATATGGGTTTTTTTCGCAAAGTGCTCTTCGGTTGCAGTCTTTTTCTATATTTAAATCCTATGTTGTTTAAGATTTTGCTGATAGTAGGTCGAGATGCAGTTAATAATTGCTTTTCTTCTAGGGTAGCTTGCAGTGTACTTAAAGTTACAGATTTTTTGGCAGCATACATATTATAAATGATACCCCTGATTGTACACTGTAAACCCTCCGGTATGTCGCTTTTCAGGGTTTTCGAGATCTTTTGTTTTTCTCTCTTCCCGCTATTATCAGTCTTAACGTTGGAAAACTAATTTTTAGTGCTTCTGATGTTCGTTCTTTGCAGCCTCAACATTACGTAGGGGACCAAAATTGTCTTTTCCCTTAGAAAATATTGATAGACATTTCTAACAATTTCGTCGCACTTTTTGTTTAAACTTTTTCCAGGCATTTCTGCAGATTTAATGTACACACAGTTCGACGGCCTGGAAAGACTAATGTAAATATTCTTGCACCCTGAGAACGAACCTATAAGTACTTCAACAGTATTTTTCTAGTAAAAGGATTAACTTTAATGGTTACTCATTAAGAGGATTTTAAGTATAAGTACCTGCATATATTTTTAAAATACGAGGATGTATTGATATCTAGTTATCCTAGACCAGTTCCATGCATAAACAAAATATTGCGTTACCATAGCAACGAACAATAACTTATTAGAAGTGTCAGTGTAAAGTTTGACGTCAAAAAGTAAACCAGAGTCACGCAATAAATTAAATGAAAAAAGATGTCCACCGAAATTGTGAAAATCGAAAAATTGGAGTATCGAGCCATCATCAAGTACCTGTATTTAAAAGGGTTAAGAGGTAAGCAGATTTACGAAGATATGCTTAATACCCTTGGTGATCAATGTCCTTCGTATGCGACCGTCAAAATTGGAATGCAAGCTTCAAAAGAGGTAAATTTTCCATTGAAGATGATGACCGATCGGGGAAGACATGATTTTATCAGACCGTCGAATTGGGCTAAAACGGATATCTGAAGCACTGAATATTTCATACGAACGCGTTCATCATATGGTTCACGTCAATTTGGACATGAGAAAATTGCTGCAAAATGGATCCCCAAATGTTTGAATGTTGACCAAAAGCGTGCAAGGATAGAAGCATCGCGTTCGATCTGTGCTCGATTTGAAAACGATGTAGACTTCTTAAACCGAATTGTTACTATGGATGAGACTTGGGTACATTTCTACGATCCAGAAACAAAGCAACAATCGATGGAATGGCGACACTCTGGTTCTCCAAGACCTAAGAAGTTTCGTGTCCAAAAATCTGCTGGAAAAGTTCTTGCTTCAGTTTTTGGGATTGCCATGGAGTAATCATGATTGATTTTTTGGATAAGGGTAGAACAATAACTGGAGATTACTATTCGACATTACTGACCACTCTACGGGAAAATATTAAAGAGAAAAGACGCGAAAGCTATCCAAAGGTGTTTTGTTTTTGCAGGACAACGCCCCTGCACACAAATCTCATGTTGCCATGCAAAAATTCGTGATTTAGGGTTTGAATTACTAGAACACCCCCTTATTCACCCGATTTGGCTCCGTCCGACTATCACCTCTTTCCTCAACTGAAAAAAGTTTAAAAGGTCGTACATTTTCTTCCAACAAGGAGGTAATAGAAGCTGTGGAGGTCTGGTTTGCAGAGCAAGAAGAAACATTTTTTGAAAGGTCTAGAGACGTTGCAGGTTCGCTGTAATAAATGTATCCAATTAAGAGGAGAATATGTTGAGTAATAAAATATTTTGACATTGAAATTTTGTTTGGTTCTATTATACTTGTTATTAATGTATTTGTATTTAGTTTTAAATAAGTCTTTTGCTATATTATCTAAAATAGTTTGTGGTGCGTAATTTTCTTTTCTTTCTATAATTCATGTACACTATTAGGTTTGTTAAGAAATAACTACATTAAAAACGTATAAAATCGTTTCATTCTTATTTCGTTTGTTCAAAAAATTTTAATGAATACATTAATGCATTATATGCCCATAATAACTATTATGAGAATAATTCCCTAAAATGTTTACTATTTCTGGAACACCTTTAATCCGTTGTCATTTATAGTTTGAGGTTGGTACAAAGAAACGTACGTGTTTGGCTTAAATTAACAACAAAAGATTTTGTAATTGAATTCCACAAAGAATATAAAATGTCATAAATGAAACATATTTTATTTTTTTTATTTCGCTAATTCTAAACATTATTTGCTTACTTGAGAATATAAATAGATAAAAAAGATAAAATCATAAGATTACGATAACAATTCTTTAAAAAATATTCATTACTTCTGGAATATCTATAAACTGTTGTCATTTATGGTTTGAGGTTGGTGCAAGAAAACTTACGTGCTTGAGTGTTTCTATTTCTTTCTAACTCGATGATTGTTATGACGAATACCTTAAACGTATAGTGTAGTTCTTAATGCGTGTGACAAATTTACGTTCCTACTTTATTTCTTTCAAATCGCACATGTTAGAAAGAATAGGAAACTTGATTTCATGTCTTAGTGAAATAAAACGCTAAGCCGAAACTGAAAAAGATAAATTTTACCGACTATCGAATAAATTAATAACCACAAGAGGAAATGCTTCTCAAAAACTTTGTTTAACTATCTAATGACGATTATTTTAGTAAGTGCCACGTGGTGGCAAGGTAAGAAATCGCAACCACATCACTCATAACACGATTGATAGCCTAGGAAAAGCCCTTTTTAACGACTCCAAGTTTGTTATGGATATTTATTTCCGAAAATGTTCAAACACCCCCCACTCCTCTCCTTTCAGAGATAGAGAAAAATTCATTTAACAAAAAAAATTTGAATTTGTCTCAGCTTTAAACGAGGATTCGTTCTAACTATCGTTCAGACGAAAAAATTTGCAGAAAACGTGTTTTAAGTTCAAGAAGGTGGTTGTCTCTGAAACTCGAAAATAATTTACATTTCTCTGGATCGATTTACTTCATACATGTTTTGTTTCTTAATTTATAGAAACATCCGTTTATCTAACACTATACCTCGTTGCTCTTATTGAGACACCCGGTATAATATTTGTTGAACTCTATACCCTAATTTTATCGAAGAGGATATTTCGTACCTAAAACTGATATCCGAAACATTGCAAACAAGTTGATCAACATTCTTCATTTACTAGATTTTTAAAATGAATTACCGCAAGCTACATTCTGACCAATTCAATAGGAAACGTCGGAAAAACTCGACACATTTTATTTCAAAATCGATTTCACGTAACGGCACCTCCGTTTATCTGTTTATTTTAATTAAACGCCGAAGGAATTTGTTAAAATATTTTTTTAAAAAAAAAAAACTTAATGCACTATTAACTGAATATAGTGGGTAGTGTGTGACCTTTTAGTGGTTCTTTAATAAGACAACGGTGAACCAAAAAAACGTTTCATTTCTCCTACTAATGAGATATTTAATGTTCTTAGCGCGGAATGCATTTCTTGCAGTTATAAAATAGGTTTTATTACGAAATCAAGATTTTCTGTTGGTAATTGCTTTGTATGTACCCACATCGGCACGTCGAAAATTGGTTTTCGATGTGTTGGCGAAAACTTGCCACTTAAAAGTACATTTAGGGGGGAAATGTATTCCCCGATGTCTTCTATTGATTAAAATGAACTTTTACTATATACAGAGGAGGAAGAAGATGAATACAAACATATAAATCTCACGAGAAATTTACGACGCAATTAAATTGATGCAAAAGAAAATATTTTAATAAGGTGTTGTAAAAATTAATCAGTATGAGGGTATAAATTTTTTTAACTTGACTGTTTTGCGTTTTTTTGTTAGAAGACGAATCGTTTTGTTCACAAGTTTAAATTTAATTTAACACTTAATCGACGACGTAAAGAACATTTAAGAGGAAGTGCTAGGCGTAACTATTTTATGATCGCCATGGGCTCAAGCTATGTGGGTGTTCTGGGGCGACAATTGCTTAAGTAATAAAATAAAAATCATGGTTTAAGAGTGAATAAAATTTTTGTTTTGCTAGAAGATGGTAGAAAGGATCGTATTTCGCTTATGGTTTTAGTTTACAAGAGTAATAACATTCTTAACCTAGGTACGATGAAAATTACAATTTACTACCTATTTGTTGTAGTTTTCAAGCCTCTTGTATTCAACTTTTGTTTAATAAAATACCAAACAATAATTTGCCTGTGTTGGTATTTAAGAACTACCTAACACTTCCATCTCCGCCAACAATGTCAATGTAACAGATGAGGTTTTCAAAATGCGGATAAGCCATGAAAGTGTTCAATCATCGTCAGAAATGAATGTAATAAAAATAAGTCCACTGCTAAATTAGAACCCCCCTATTTTAATTTTTTTTTAAATTTATAAATGTTATTTGTATTTGGTGAAAATTTAACTTTCGCTTTTATTAGTATGTCATAACCACCCTTGATTAATTAATTTTTTTATTAATCGCTTGATTTTAATGCTTTAGTCAGCCTTAATTTAAAAAATAAAATCTTAGAAAGTTTGTGAATGTTATTTATGTTCGGTAAAAGTTTAACATACGTTTTGGGATACAATGCCTACTAAGACAGTAATTTTTTTTTGTTATCTTTCATTTGTATGTCATGGTCATCATTGATTCATTAATTTTTTATGACCACCTTGATTTTAATGCTATAGCCTTAATTTAAAAAAATTAACTTAAACCCCCTTTTTGTTGTTTTTTAAGTTTTGTGAATTTTCTTTGTATTTGGTAAACATTTATCTTACGTTTTTTAACATTTGTATGTCATAGTCACCCTTCATTAATTTTTAGTTTCAATAACCAACTTGATTTTGATAAACAAAATCATTTATTTATAAAACAATGCCTACTAAATTAGAAAAAAATCTTTTTTCACTTTTATTTCGTTTATTTTTATCTTTTGAATCTGCAACCATCTCTTATTTATTTATTTTCATCCTTTCATTGTATTTTTTAATTTTGAATCCTGAATTTTATTTCACGCCTACTACAGTTTTGTTTTGGTTTTAAGAGTCACAGGGTGTACCTCAGTTTTTTTATTTCTCATGATTTTGACCATGATTTAAAAAATTAATACTTATATCCGTCCATTCATTCCTTTTTTTAAATTCGGAAATATTATTCGTGCCTTTCAAAAAAAAACTTAATTTTGGGTTTAATAGTCACAGAGAGTACTATTAATTTTAAAAAAAAGTTTGTAGATAATTTTTGTCATCTTTTGAAACTGAACCATCTCTAGGTTCGTTTTTTTTAGAAACCTTGTTGATTTTAAACTCATAGTCAGGTTGATTTAAAAAATGTATATGTATGACAGAACTTCAAGTGTTTTTTTTTTGAATTTTGGAATATCATTCGGGTCAAAAAATCTTTAATTTAAAGTTTGGTTTTTGTGTAACAAGGCCTTTTCGTTTAGTTTTATTAATCATAGAAACGTCCTTAAAGTTAGCAAACCAGTTGAGGCAGATCAATAATTTTGTACATAAGAAATTAAGTGCTCATTAGTTGATAATTAAGTACCTCAATTACGATTTAATTGCTATAGTAGTTTTGGAGATATTCAATGATCTGCTACCTTAAAAAAAAGTTAGCAGACCAAGTATCTAAAAATAGTTTTAGAGTTTGATTAAAATGCCTAAATTGGTCAAAAAATTAAGTGCTATTTAAGTACTAATTTTTTCTAAATAACTTATTGATCTGCTATCTTTGGCAGACCAAATGTTAAAAACCACCTTGGACAATTAAAATCGAACTTTAACACATCTATAGATTTAAGTGCTATTTAGAACTACTTTAGAAGCATTCAAAAACTTTTTTTTAAATAACCCATTGATCTGCTATCTTTGACAGACCAAATGTTAGAAACCACCTTGGACAACTAAAATCGAAATTTAACACATCTATAGATTTAAATGCTATTTAAGTGGTTCATGTTTACTATTTTAGAAGCACTCGAAAAACTTCTCATTGATCTGCTATCTTTGGCAGACCAAATGCTAGAAACAACTAAAATCAAACTTGAATAAATCTATAGATTTAAGTGCTAATTAAGTGCTTCATGTTCACTATCTCAGAAGTACTCAAAAGCTTTTTTTCTGAATAACTCATTGATTTGCTATGTTTGGCAGACCAAATGTTAAAGAAACTTCAGAAAATTCAAACCAAAATCTAGGGTATGTTTAGATTTAAGTGCTATTTAAATGCTTTATGTTTTCTATCTCAAAAGCATTAAAACATTTTTTTTTAAATAACTCATTGATCTGCTATCTTTAGCAGAACAAATGTTAGAAACCACATTAGACAACTAAAATTAAACTTTAACACATCTATAGAACAATAAGTGTTGCGAAATCTAGTGTCGACTGGTGTTAACATAAATAAATAAAAGTAACACCTACGAAACTAATATTTAACGATTGTTCCGTCAGTTTTTATAAAATCACCTAGAAATCGAAATCCTAGCGACCAGTACGTCGGGTTGCTGCTGATTGGTTACCGACGCGTTACAAACTGGTTGCTAACTAATTACCCGGGTGCAAATGTTCATTGAAAACTTTGAAACGAATGGTTAGCAAAGTTTCTGACCATTGGCACACAGCACAATTAGTAACCTGTTTGTATCGTGTTTGTTTTTAGTTGGCTAATGTGCTTTCTAATACTTGGTCTGCCAAAGATAGCAGATGAGTTAAAAATATTGTTTTTCCAGTGCTTCTAAGATAACCGTTAAATAGAACTTAAATCTAAACATATCCTAAATTTTGATTTTAATTTGTTCAAGTTAACATTTGGTTTTGCTAAAGATAGCATATAAATGTGTTCAAAATATAGTTTTTGCAGAACTTTTGAGATAGTGAACATGAAGCACTTACATAGTACTCAAATCTAAACATGTCTTAGGTTTTGATTTTAATTTGCCAAGGTTTTTTTAACATTTGGTCTGCCAAAGATATTAGATTAATAAGTTATTCGTAAAAAAAATCTTTCGAGTACTTCTGAGATAGTGAACATGAAGCACTTAAATAGCACTTAAATCTATATATGTGTTAAAGTTTGATTTTAATTATCCAAGGTAGTTTCTAACATTTGGTCTGCCAAAGATAGCAGATCAATGAGTTATTTAGAAAAAAAAAAAGTTTTTTGAATGCTTCTAGGGTAGTAAACATAAAGCACTTAAATAGCACTTAAATCTGTAAATGTGTTAAAGTTTGATTTTAGTTGTCCAAGGTGGTTTCTAACATTTGGTTTGCCAAAAATAGCAGATCATTTGGTTATGTAGAAAAAAAGAGTTTTTTGAATGCTTCTACGGTAATGAGCATAAAGCACTTAAATCTGTAGATGTGTTAAAGTTTGATTTTAGTTGTCCAAGGTGGTTTCTAACATTTGGTCTGCCAAAGATAGCAGATCAATGGGTTATTTAGAAACAAAAAGTATTTTGAGTGCTTCTAAGATAGTGAACATGAAGCACTTAAATAGCACTTAATTTTTTGACCAATTTAGGCATTTTAATCAATCTCTAAAACTATTTTTAGATACTTAGTCTGCTAACTTTTTTTTAAGGTAGCAGATCATTGAATATCTCCAGAACTACTGTAGCAATTAAATCGTAATTACTTAATTAGCAATTAATGAACACTTAATTTCTAATGTACAAAATTATTGATCTGCCTCAACTGGTCTGCTAACTTTAAGGACGTATCATAGAGTGTAGGTAGTACCTCAGATTTTTTTTGGCAACTGCTTTGATTTTGATATCATAGTTAGCCTTAACTTTCTTTTTTGTTGTTAAGAATCCTAGTCTACTAAGATATTGAGCACAGTGCATCATATATCTTTTTGCAATTTCCAATTTTTGTAAATTTTGTTTTTTAAAATGTAGGTATCATTTCTTTCTTTCTGAGTATTTTTAAGTAAGCCCTTAATTTAATCAAATTGGAACGGTAGAGTATTTTATTTTAGTATACATAAAAACTCTGAAAAATATTTGTAGTAAAAGTGACCAAGATAAATTTCCTGAAAATAATTTATATTTTTCTAGAACGGATGCAGGAGGGTGCAACTATAAGATAAAAGAAAACGAGTCAATTTTGTCCTATAATGTCCACACTGAGGTACAATTTTGAGATTGCCATTTGAAATCCGTTGTATCTTTTTTATACTAAGCATTTTTTGATATCTGTAATAGGAAGGTTGGAGGAAGCTGGTAAATAAAATAACTTTCAAATAGCTGTAACTTTCAAACGCTTTGTCCGACTTTGCTGAACTTGGGCTTGTTCGAAAGAGATTTTGGGTTTAATTTAAACCACATGTTTCATTCCTTTTCTCCTTGTAGTTGCGCCCTGTTGTGTTTATTTTAGAAACCTAAATATAACTTCCAGCAATTTTTCGTGGTCACATTGAATAAATACAGGTACCTATTCTTCTTCATAAGATTGTGGAACAAATAGTTTTCGAGATATGGCCGGCTTCCTCACTTATTTGGCCACCCTGTACATTATTATTATTATGCACACTAACATTTAAAATTTCTTTATTTCAATTATAAACATAATAGTAATAGTTGCAAGCACAGTGCAAACAAAAGAAATTTTTATATAAAGGAAAATAATACCTAGCTATTTATGATACAAGTGTGTGAAGTAAGGTTTTTATGCATGAGTGCGGAGTGAATAAAGCCCTTCGCATGTGTTTCATACAATATTTTATAGATGTCAGAACTAATTTCTGCAAATACAACAGAAAAACGCATGCGGTTTACTTTTTGTTTATTTCAAGTGTTGGTAGGCAACCTTCACATCAAGAATAGTTTAATAATGAGTCCGATATTTACACATGATTTTATTTTTTACGCACGATTTATTTAAAAGTAGTATTTCACACACAATTATTGAGTAATTAATGTGCTGATTATAGTTTTTTACAGCTTTATTCGAAATATGACTATGGCATAAATTTTACTTAGATCAAGACGAAAATTGACCAAAACACAAAAGTTGTATTATATGACTCCAGACATATTTTGTTTAAAACATAATTACTTAATTTTTTTTAGATTAATTGCTACATTTTAAAGAAAAATGTGCGTGAATTAAATCTACTTTTACTTTGCAATTTTCTAAAAATTGAAAAAATATATAAATTATTTTGACAAACTTTTGGATTTTATCGAAAAAAAATTAATTTTCCCAGATAATGGGTACTACGTGACCACTACTTTTTGGTCCATTTTCATCTTGATTGAAGCAGAAATGATGCCATAATCAGTTTCAAATAAAGCTTTTAATTAAAAAACAATACGATGCGGACTTTACTAGTCATATTGTATATAATTTAATCAAGATTTTTTAAGATAAAATAAACATGTACAAAAGATATTAAGTTGAGATTTGGGACACGTCAATGTCTAATCAAATATAATTGAAATTCACTCGGGTTGGCCCCTACAGTGTAGTAGAATACTTTAAGTCATCAATTCAAACTAAGAAAAAAATGTACCCCACTGCTTTTTTTGAAAAATTTTTTTTTGTTAGATTCAACATTTAATTCTGCATTAAAATATATATTTAACATTTTTCGGTTTTATACGCAGTACGTTCCGATTAGCGCAGAAAAAGACCACAGGTTTATCAAGTCATGACACGCGACTTATAGACCGTTTCGCCGACGATAGGTGTACCGTCAAAACCAAAACCGTTGTGTAGGTGTAGTCATCATTTAAAACAAATGTGATAGTGGTAACCTCGCAACCAACTCCGCTAACTGTTGACTATTGTTAAAATTGACATAGAAAAGTTAAGTGAATGCGCCATTTCTATCTGAAATAGAAAACAACACTGCCCAAAAAACTGTAATTTGAACATATGCTTTGATAACTATCGACTTTAGAAATCCTACAGAATTCATGTGAGTCTATGTCGTTTCGGCACTATTGGTAACAAATTTTTTAATGATTGCGCAAACAATTTGAAAACAAGCAATATGAACAGGGTAAAAACTAAAAGAGATCAAAAGTAGTAATATTGAAAAATGACCATTGCAGTTTGAACCCCGGCAGACAGACAACGTTTTAATCTTCCGCTCTATGGAAGAAGTTGCTGAATAAAAGAATCCAATCCGTCTTGAAACATCTCACGAGCTACGATGACGTGACTTAGAGCAAAAGAATAAGGAGTTATGAGGCACTCCTCTTAATCTTTAAATCAAAGCAGGATACTTTAGATTGGGACATACGCTAAGGGCGGGTTATTTAGACCAAAATATGACTATAGCACCTAATATGCCTTAATAAAATATTGGTGTGGAAAAAGATACAAAGCGTTAAATTAAAATTTTTTTTAATTTTTTTTAATAGTGTCACTGTAAACTTATCAATTCTTATCAAAATCGGCAGAGAGGCATAATTATCTGACAGTACAAAGCACACTCTGAATAAATGAAATAATATTTGAAATCCTCGTCTGAGACTACGTTCAACTACCAATATTGTGTAGAAATGATGTTTACGTCATATTTTCTAATCAAAATCACTAAAAAGTTTTATCAAAAAAAGTTACCAGTCGATTTCATCATCAGAAATCATTCACGTGTCGCCCCCTATAACAAAACGTAACAATATCGTTAATGTGACAATATCAACATACAGAGACAAAGATATAATTTTTTAAGAAACCATGGATCGGATTGAAAAAAATCAAGGGATCAAATATTTTTAAAAAATAATTGGGGATTTCAAAAATAATTTTTACTTTAAGAGAAATCAGTGTTGCCAAAATAGGCAGGTCTAATTCAGTACGGACGCCACTGGTGGAAATTAAAAAATGCCTCTTGATACATAGTACATGTATGCTAAATTTCATTAAAATATCTAAATTGGTATTACAGATATTAATAATAAATGATTTATTTTTGAAAACTTTACCACCCTGTACCTCAAAAGTTAAGACGTTTAGGACATACGTTTATATGAAGTTTTCTTTTTAAAATGGCCCCAAAAATCGCTCCCTTAAATAGTGACATTCAATTAGAAAACACCCTATATATTTTTTGAAGTTTAAAACTTTCAACTAATTTTTATTTATTTGTTATTAACCGCTTATAATAAATATTATATCTAATTGAAAAACAAGAAGAACACGAGGAAGAAGAAATAAAATAATAGTCAAAATTGAAAATAAATATTAATTACAATTTAAGAAAATTAAGATTTCAAAAACTATTCGTCGAAAAGTTATTTTTAGTAATAATTTAATTTCTAGGTAAATAGTAACGATGTGCGCTCGAGCGTAGAATTTTGGTTGAACGACTCTGTTCAAGCATTTAATAAAAGCAGAATTTTCGTGCTTGAATGGATTGTTAATTTCTTATTTTTTAAAGATTGTCTTCGCAATGATTTAACGACAAAGTGAAATATTATAGGATTATAAAGAAGCAGAAGAGACAAAATAAAGAACGAATTTGAAAAAATTAGAGCAAATTAAGAAGAAAGAACGCAGAAGTCATTCGGTTCGGTTGGTTATTATGTCTGCTTGGTTATTTGCTCACGTAAATCTTCAAACATACATTTATATTGATCATAATTGACAGAATACATAATTACTTTAGAGTAAATATAAATGATTTACACTGTTAATTAAAACGTAGTATTCGTCTAGTTCAAACGAGAATGATTCTGAAACTTCACTTCAATTTTTTTTATTTGCTCGCTAATAAGATAATTACCAGTCATTTTAAAGTATTTACACTAATGGTTTAAATTTGATTTAGTACCTTATTTGCAAGATTCGGCGTTGTTTTTTTTGTATCGCCCGCTCTCGAAGAAAAAAATTGCAATAAAAAAAATAAAAAGAAAAATTTACATTTTTTAATATGGCAGCTATTATTAAGTGAATGGAAGAGCTTTTAAAAAAATTAATTTGGCTTAACTCGTATACGTCAAATGACTAAGTAATTTTGATTATTTATGAGTTATTCAAATCAAATAAAAATTTATATTGAATCAAAAAAATTCGTCGCTTATACTATAGGCGCAGAGGTAATGGATTTCAAAGTTGATTTAAAACTTTTTGCGATTGTAAAGTTTTTTAGGTGGTAAAGATTTTGAAAACATTTACTTAATTAATTTAATGTTAAACAATGTGTTAAGAATCATTTTCGAGAAAATCAAAGGAAGAATATGAGGTCCGATTAAATAATCACCTTTATATACGTATCCAAATGTTATTTAAGGAAAAACTGGTGTTGATGGTGGACTTTAGATAACTACATTTTTGTGAGTTCATGTTACAATCAAAATTTCACGTTTCTATTTAAAAACTCAATTTTAGTCACTTCCTTTGATAGTGTGGCGAGAGGCGAGTTTAGAAAAAAATGTATACAAAGACCCTATTTCATTTTCACCCCTTAATTGTTTCGCATACGTTTGAAAACACCCTGTATATTTCCTATTTTGTATACTTGTTGCGGCGAATTAAGAAAACCACTGTCCGATTTTTATAAAACTTGACAGATTTACAAAATTCGTACACTTTGTTTCTTCAAATAATTTAATTATACACAACTTTTGTTTAAAGTTTAAAAGTTGTTAAAATGTTATTATCTATGACGTGTTCAAGCGTATCCTCGTAGTAATGCTTGTAAAAACGTTCAGGCATATTTATCTTACTTATGTTTTTCACCCATTCTATACGCTTTTACAAGTTTGTTAGTATCGCAACGATGAGGAGTTCTAAGCAAAATTTTGTTTTATATTTTATCTGCTGTTAATATTTCTTTTCTTTAATTTGATGTTTTATTTAAATTTCTAGCTTTCTCCCACAGTAATTTCTCCATGTTTTTATTGATATCGCTAAGCTTATTATTCAATCCATTGATGTTCTTACTAACATCGTCAAACTTTTTGTTTATCTTACTAATATTTTCGTTAATTGCTTTTGACTTTTCGACATTATTTCGTTAAAGCTATCTTTTTTGTATCACTGGTCATCTTTCTTAAACTGAATATTACATGAAAAACCCATACATATAAAGGGTGGCGCAAACTGTTGATATCGGAGGATAACTTAGTTAATAAAAAACATCTAACTTTCAAAATTTGTCCCCACTATGCTATCTTCCAATGCCAGAAGTTTACGCCACCGTGTATATAAGAATGAGCTTCCACATAATGAGAATCAAATGTCTGTCGCTCCCCTACAGCTTAAACTCAAAATGTACAAGAAATTTTATGTAAAAATTTAAGATATCTTAATTTTTCACGTAAAATACAATATTCTTTGGTGTCATAAAATATTCACTGTTTCCATCAACTTATACTCTACATATATTATATACGCTAATTAATTGTACTAATAATCTGGAGATATTGCTTGTTTTGCATTTTGCTTCGCCCTGTATTAATAAAGTTTCCGATAATTAAAATAATTAATACTAATCACAGTTAATGACATGTAAACAAAATGTTAAAAAAATACATGATAAATTATTTCGAGTAACTTTATAATAGAGCGTTAAAGTGTATGTCATTTTTACTGTTAATTAGCTATAACTTTTAAAATACCCTGTACAATATACTGATACGCTATATATTTTTAAAATTCTTGATGAGATCTTTTCGAACCTTAAAGAAAATATGTTCAATTAAAAAAATGTAAGTTTATGCTGCCACTACTCTTTGGAACACCCTGTGTAATCTAAAATATTTTTAAAATGTGTACTCAGTAACTGTACTAAATGTGACAAATTTTGAAAGTTATATCATTTTCAGTAACTGAGTTATCCTCCGAAGTCAGTTGTATATTTATGTTAAAATTTTACCATCCACGTATCTTACAAAAATATACAAAATCCATGAATTAAGCATAAATAAAACTTAACTGACCCGTATTGTTTTTCCATGATTTTCTTTACAAAGAAACGCCGGCTATATACGGAAAACCTCTCATACAATGTCCGGCAAACAGTTTGCAACAAATGGGAAAAATTTTTGTAATTGAGATATCCAAAAATTTCTTTTGGCAAATGAATTCAGCATATCGAATGATAAAAAAAAGCACTTTGATAAATGTCATGAGAACATTGTCATGACGTCAAATTAAAAAATATTCCTTAAATATGTAAAAAGTGAGGTTAGATGACAAGATATGGAAAAATGCGTAAGAGAAAAGTTGTTCAAAATTAGATTATATGTATATGTGCAAATTTGCAAAAGAAAATAACAACTTTTCAAAAATATCAGTTTTCCGGCATTTTTTCCGGAAATTTTGTGTAGGTTTTTGTATGAGCTTATTATCCACGCAATATTGTAAAAAATTGTTTAAATTGGGTTTAGAATGGAAGAATTGATCATTTTAGGACTATTTTAAAATAGTTCTAAATTTGTAATTTCAACCTTTTGTTTTCTGTAGGCTATTGCAACAAAGTTCGTTAAAAAACAATGTTTTTTGTTCTTTACCGTTCATTGGTAGACTAATAAATAAAAATTACTGGATTGTGAAGTTTATTTGTTGGTTTTATTGTGTTTTATGCAAATCAAACGCAAAAATTTTGTTTTCTCAATATTTCATGAAAATATTTCTTTTGCACATAGACGTATAATTTAATTCTAAACAACTTTTCTCTTAGACATTTTTCAATATCTTGTCATCTAACCTCACTTTTTACATAATTTAAAGGATATTTTTAAATTTGCCGCCATGACAGTAGTCACATGACATTTGTCAAAGTGCCTTTTTTTGTCATTTGATATGCTGAATTCATTTGCCAAAAGAAATTTTTGGATATCTTAATTACAAAATTTTTCCCATTTGTTGCAATCTCTTTGTCGGTCACTGTATATCAAAAACTTATTAATTAAAATTTTCTCAATGTGATTATTCAGTTTAACAGACAAAGTACATAGGAAAAGTACAATAGAAATGATTTAAAAAGAAATAAAAAATGTTAATAGTAAAAAAATTCAACAGCATGCATAAAGAGGAGGAGATGCAGTTTAAAATATTCAAAAATAATAAAAAATGGAAAGGTCGACAGAAAAAATAGAAGTGGATAGAAAATTAAGAGAACAGTTATTAACCGCAGCAACTCTATGTTAAAAAAATGTGTTTTGTTGGTCTACAAGATGGATAGAGAAGAATAAAAATGGAAGGATGCAAAAAGGAAAAAAAGGGAAACAAATAAAGAAGAAGGAAAGGAAATTATAAAAATAAATTTATGATGGAATATTATTTTGGGGTATAAAAGCAAACAGAAGGATGAATGGTGAATTTTGGGAAAGAATAAAATAGAGGATACCGGAAAATTTAGTTTGCTGGTAGAGGATAGAAAAAGAGCAAAAGGAGGAACAATAACGGTGGTAGAAAAAATGAGAAAAAGAAGGGGGATGGAAATACCAACATGAATCTAGAAGGGACAGTTAAAAAGATACAGAATTAAATTAATAATAGGAGACTTGAATGCAAGAATCGCTGAGGAAGGAAGGATAATGATACACCGAAAGACGACAGCGAAAGTACTATAGGCAAAAAAATAGATGAGTAAGAAAACTAATAAAATTATGCAAAAAAAAGAGGAGGAATAACAGTGAATGGGAATATGGAGTAAGAAGAGTTTATATTCGTGGTAGATAAAAGAGTAATTGACTATATAGCATAATAGATAATTTGAAGACAAAACGATTATTGGAGAAGAGGAGAAAAGAGAAGGAGGGAGGGATACATAACAAAAAATATGGACAAAGTAGACGAGGGAGATACAGAGGATAGTGGAAAAAGTGGAAGATATAACTGATAAGATATAAATTAAGAAAAAAAGATATAAAGCAAACAAAACAATGATGCCAAGAGGAATGTGAGATAACAAAGAAAGAGGTAGAAAAAGGGAGAAAAAGTTGAAATAAGTAAAAATAGATATAAAAAGTATACAAAGAACTAAAAAGAAAATTTAGAAAAATGGTAAAAATACTGAAGAAACATTTAGAAGGAATTAAAGAAAAAACTCAATAATGAGGAGGAGATAAAACCAAAAAATAAATAAAAAGGAAAGATGTGAGGAGCAATAAGAAAGTAAAAAGAAAGAACAATCAATGGATAGTGATTGAATAGAGGAATTTTCTGATTTAAGTTTTAAAGAGCAATGCGTAGAATAATATAGTGGCAGAAATATCCATGTGATTTTTTAAAATTATTCACAATTTTATAAACCAACCATAAAATATTAGGGTTTCAATTTTTCAAAATGAATCCTTTGACGGAGGCAGCAACTAAAGTTTTAGCCAAAAATTAGATTGCAACACATACTTTTTTGTTGGTAAAAATAAAACATGCAAATTATTATCTTTTCAAGAACTTGCTGTACCCTAAATATTATGAAAAACTGCAGGTTAAAGTGACTCCAGTCAAGATATCCACAGTGTAGGAACGGATAACTTTAGGTGGTATGAGATCAGTTTTCACACAACGTTATCATCAAGATATGCTGCATAAAGTTAGTCATGAAAAATAGTTTCTAGTAATTGCCTCTCTTTAATATAATTTCAAAAACCTTTGGTTTAGACACATACACTCTACATAAAGTAAGAACAATTTAAATTACGGGAAATTACGCTGAGAAATATGGAAGAAAAAAAATTCGGAAAGCTGTTGCTAGGAAGTACGTATCACAAAAAGACTTTTGTCCGCGCGATAAGATAAAATTATACCAATGATACCCGTTTTTACACTAACATCTGTAAAAGAAGTTGCAAAAAAATCGACCCAGCATATCTTCGCAACCGTTTCACCTAGAAATGCGTTTCAAAAACTCAAAAGTTTGTAATTTTACAAACTTTCAATAGGCGTGACCTTGAAGGGTGAATTAACCCCATAAATATGTTACTATGCTAGTGATTAAAGCAGTAAACAGAACAATAACTTGTAAATTGCCATCGAAGAAACCCATATAAAAAATTTCATTTTAAAAAAAATCGACTTAAAAACCAATTTTAAAGTCTATTTTAAAAACTTATTTTTACTACATATATCGATTAACCATTAATTGCGTTTCAATTTTTTCAAAAACCGGGATTAATCGAAAATAGATTAATCGGTTAATCGATTATTGTTACGACCAGTAAATTAATTAAAAGCTTCCCTTCAAAATTTCTTCTTTTTGTTAACAAATTATCATCGATTTCATTTAAGTGTAGGGTCATGTCCTTGGAAATTGTAATGGTTTTCTAAAAAGGATTTGCTCATAAAGCTCTTGAGAAGACACATATCGTCAAATTGGTTTAATTTTTGGCTACTAACAATGTAAATGTTTTTTTGGTTTCAAACACAAGTGATAAAATAAAAAAATCCATTCAGATTTAAAACCAAATGGTTTAAGATACAGACAAAAATTTTCTTTCTCTTAAAGATTTCTTCCAAAAAGAACTTTTTAATTTAACTACCGTGTGTCATGACACACCAACTTTGACTTAAGCATTTTGACAACTATTGGTGGGATTTTCGACATGTATGTACTGGAAATCACATCACTTAGGGACTTTTAATTTGAAAATTGTATAAATAAACCTTTCTCTATCGACTGATAAAACCGCGAATCCCTATCACAATCGGTTCAAAAGTAATCGGTTCCAAAACAAGAGTTTATGCATTTGAACAATTGCTGGTACTTTAAAAATTTATAGACTAGAAACGACGGACTTTTTATGCAAAAACTGTATGGAATGAACAATTTTCTATCGACTGGTAAAACTGTGAACATCTAGCTGAGTTCAAAAGATATCGTTAAAACGTATGTTAGATGTGGCTGTCACGCCATAATTTCACGAAGCCTTGAAAAAATCCGCATAGGTCGGGCAAAACGTCGGCATATTGAAGCCCGGGTAGTGGTTTTTAATTTTGTCTCTCCACTTCAAGGAATCCTTACAAGGATAATTATCTACTACTGGTAGGATAGAATGAACTTTTCTCTATCGATTGCTGAAACCGCGAATTCCTACCTCATCCGGTTACAAAGATATCCCCTAGACAGCAAGAGCTTAAGTATTTGGTAAACTACTGGTGCCATCTTCAACTTTGAAAATTTTTAAACTGGAAACGATGGACATGGAGGTTTTTTTTATATAAAAACTGTATAGAATGTACCATTCTCTATCGACTGGTAAAACCTCGATCTTCAAGTTTGAAAATATTTGAAGTAGTAACGACATTACTTAGGGACTTTTTATATAAACACCTTTTAGAATGAAACATTCTTTAACGACCGTTCAAACCACGAATTGCTATCTCATCCCGTTACAAAGATAACGGTCTCAAAGCCAAAGCGTATGTCCTTGGACAACTACAGATGCGATCTTCGACTATACAAATTTTTGAATTTAACTATTTGGACGATGCGATGTTCGACTTGCAAACTAGCAACAAGGTGAGTAGAAACTGTATGGAATCTACTTTACTCTATCTACTGGTAAAACCTCAAATCCCTATCTCATCCGGTTCCAACGGTATCGGTTACAAAGCAAGAACTTAACGATCTGGACCATTACAGATGCGTTCCTCGACTATAAAGATTTTCTTGACTTTAAATGACTGACTTAAAGACTTTTTATTCAAAAACTGTATAAAATTAACCATTTTCAATCGACTAGTAAAACCAAAAATCCCTAGTTCACCGGTGCCGAAGGTATCGTTTGCTCAGCAAGTGCTTAAGCATTTTGAAAACTACTGGTGGGATCTTCGACTATAAAAATGTATGACTGAAAACGACATGACTTAGGAACTTTATTCAAAAAGTGAAAAAAAATGAACCTTTCTCTATTGATTGCTGAAACCGCAAATCATTATTTCATTCGGGTCCAAAGATATCGAATGCAAAGCAAAAGCTTAAGCATTTGGGCAACTAGAGGTGCGATCTTTGACTGTTAGTCTAAAAACGACGGGTTTTTTGTTCAAAAACTGCATATAAAGCACCATTTTCTACCGTCAGGTAAAACCTGGAAATTCTACCTCAACCGGTTCCGAAGATCTCGTTTGTAAAGCAAGAACTTAAGAATTTTGACAACTACTAGTGGGAAAATTTAGGGGTTGGAAACGACATGACTTAGTGACTTTCTATTCCAAAAATGTATAGAATGTATCTTGCCCTATCGTTTGGTAAAACCGCGAATCCCTATCTCACCCGATTCCGAAACTATCGTTTGCAAAGCAAGAGGTTAAGCATTTGGACAACTACAGGGGCAATGTTCGACTTTGACAATTTATGGATTGGAAACGGCATAACTTTCTTTAAAACCTATGTAGAATAAACATTTCTCTATCAAGTGGTGAAGCTGCGAATCCCTATCTCATCCGGCTTCTAAGATATCGATTGCAAATTATGCAATTTAAACATTTGGACTACTACAGTGCGATCTTCGACTATAACAATTTTTGGATTAGAAACAACTAACTTAGGAACTTTTTATTTAAAAACTATATAGAATGAACCATTTTCTATGGACTGGCGAAACCTCAAATCCCTATCTTATCCGGTTCCGAAGATATCAGTTGCAAAGCAAAAACTTAAGCACTTGGACCATTACAGGTACGATATTTGACTGTAAAAATTTTTGGACTTCAAACGACTGATTTGAAAACTTTTTCTTCAAAAATTGCATAAAATGAATCATTTTTTATCGTCTGTTAAAATAGGATATCCCTAGCTCACACAAGAACTTAAGAATTTTGGTAATTACTGGTGGGATCTTCGCTTTTAAAATTTTATGGACTGGAAACGACATCACTTAGGAATTTTTTATAAAAATCGCAAATCCCTATTTCATTTGGTCCCGAAAATATTGGTTGTAAGGCAAGAAGTTTTTGGGACAACTACACGTGCGATCTTCGACCTTAGAAACGACATGACTTAGGAACATTTTATTCGAAAACTGTATAAAATGTACCCTTTACAGAAAGAAATGAAAAATACAATCTCAACCTCTGAAGAGGCAGTTCTAGTTGTTCAAAATGACAAATTTTCACAATGTCACCTTTTCCAAAAATATTGTGAATGGGTTCTGATAATCAAATGCTAATTTTTTTCAAATCACGATGGACATACTCGGCGAGAATTACAGAGGAAAACTTGAACAAAATCAACCCCTAACTTCGGGGGGTCGTAGCTAACTAATGTTAAACATATCAAAAAGACGTTTGGTTCGCACAATGAGATATTCTCCCCGATAAAAAACTACTAAAACAAAACGTAGTACGTTTCCTGTAGGCGCAGAGCGAAAATTAGAAGCACCGAACAACGTCAAAAAACGCATTAAAATTTTTGAAAATTTTTTTAACAGTCCAAGTAAAAACCGTTGGCGATGGTACAAAATTAAGTACCGCAGTAGCCGAAAACGTGTTTACCTGTAAATAATAAAACATGTTGCCTTTACGCTTAAAGAAGAGAATAGACTACAGGTCTGAACACTATTAACTCTTCCCCAATGTTAAAATTACATTTTAATTCTGGAATAAAAATACGTTGTATTTCCATTATGCTCATAATTTTAATTCCTAAAATAAAAATTAATTAATTTATTATGATAAGGACTGAGGGCGAAAAAACATTAACATTGAAAAACTTGCATAACTTTTAAACCGCTAAATAAATTTTCAAAAAAAATTTAGTTTTGGATAGGTTATTTATTATATAAAAATTAAGAAAAACAAAAAATCAATCAGACTTATCGTCATAAAAATTTTGAGCTTGTCGGGAATGGTCTCCATCATGGCTTTTATGGTGGTGCTCGACACTTTCTTGGTCGCTACGGTCCACATTTTCTAAAACTTTCAATCGATTTTGTAGCCTTTTTGTCTGCTTCAAGCTTCTTTTCACCAAAGCCCAGTACCGCTCGATTGGGCGAAGCTCAGGGCAATTTGGTGGGTTAGCCTCCCTGGGTACAAAATCGACATGATTCTCTTCGTACCATTTTTTGTCTGCTTACTGTAATGGCACGAAGCTAAATCCGGCCAAAAAATGTGGATACCTTATGTTTACTCAGAAAAGGCCGCAATCTTTTTGGAGACACTCCTTCGTGTAAATATCGGAGTTAATTGTTCCATTTGTTATGAAAGATTGGCTTCTTTCACCGCAGCTACAAATCGCCTGCCAAACGAGATATTTTTTGGAAACTTGGACTTTATTTTAGTTCTAAACTTCTTAGGAACATTTCCTCGTCCACAGGAAACATAAAACTCCTGACCAGGTAGTTGAGAAAAATCGGCGAGGACGTAAGTCTCATCGTCCATCACGCAACATTGACGTTTTTGGAAAAAATCTGCTCTCAACTTTCTGGCTCGTTTCTTGGCTTCAATGTTTTTCTCCGCATTACGATCTGGAGTTGTTTGAACTTTGTAGGACTTAAATCCACTCTTTTTTTTATTTTTCGAATTGTCTTTTCCGACAAGTCGACTTTTGCAACTAATTTCCGGTTCGATATCAGCGGATTCTTAACCATCGCAGATATTGCCTTTTGCACCTTTTTGGTGAATGAAAACCCTCTAGTCGTCCACTTCCTGGTTTCCGTGTTATGGTAAAGTCTTCCTTGTACCGCTTGATGACTTTTGCTGCCACTTGCCTGCAAACTTTTGCCTCCTTTGCAATGCGAACGACTGACCATTGTGGATTCTCAACAAATTTTTAATGATTAATCTATGTACTTCCACTACTTTTGCCATTGTGAACACAATTTGACTCAAATAAAAATAAAAATTTGACGACATATTCTGACAACTATTTCAAAGCCTACTATATCAAAATTTTGTAAAAATTATATGGTATAAAAGTTATGCAAGTTTTTCAATGTTAATGTTTTTTCGCCCTCAGTCCTTAACAGTTATTAAAAGTCCTTCGCACATGCGAGTCAAAATTAAAATCTGCAATTGGAAACAGGTATTACAACAAACAAACATTTCATTTTTATGGTGCGTCCCATTTAATTTGCATTGTACTTTTACACGCGAGTGAATTTCTTTACGCACAATTTGTTTAAAATTAAACTTTACACACAATGTCCTGATTATAGGTTAAACGTAGATACATTTATTTATTGAAAAAAAAATAAAATAAATTTCCATTATGTACATAATTTTTATTTTGTACATAAAAGTGACGTCATTAAAATGTAGGGAGTTTTGATTTTGTGTGCACATGACGATGAACCAATAGACGATTTTAATTACGATTTAAAATTATGTACGAATGGAAATGCAAGTATTTTGGTTTAAGGAATTAAAATTATGTATATAATTAAAATGAAATAATAATAATATGTACAAAAATAAAAGAATATAGAGTTAATAATAAATGTTTATAGAGGAACAGTTGTGTACATTAGAATTAAAATGAAATTAGACATTTTGTTCCGTAAATGTCATAATATTAAATCGAACTTTTAAAATGAAATTAATTTGCAAGAAGCCTACAAAATTTATGACGGCTTGGAGTGGCCATGTTTATTCTTTGAGTAAACTTTTAATTTTGCGGCATTTTTTGAAAATAATTTAATTTACAAAAATTTGGAAATGAGAAGAAATAAAGAGAATGAATATAAAAACTATGATTTCGAAAAATGTAAAACGGTAAAATTCAAAGAAAATCATTGGCTTGGGTTTGATTGATTTACATTTAATCAGATTACTAAAGCAAATGTTATTCCTACAAAATAAATCAAATAAACCTACCTCAAGTGTTTTTTTTCAAATTCCGGTTAGCAAATAAAAAAATTAGAAAAAAAGTGAACTGTTTTTATAAGTTAAAAAAGTCAACGACATTTACGAAATTTGGTAATAGGAATGGTGGCTTCTAACATAACGGTACATAAACTACAAGTACTAATTATGATTAAAATTTGCATAAAATAAAGATCGCGACTAATTTAATTTTTGAACTACTCCCTTGCGCTCGAGGGATTTACTTGCCATTTAAAATTTTCTTTCAGAAAATATCATTATTATTACGTTACGTATAAGGATGTTGATGCACGTGACCTTTCTTAATGTTACGAAATTATCTTAATTAACAATTTGAGTTTTCTTAAATATTTATAGCGCAAAATGGCCATCAGCACTTTGCGGTAAATTTATCTTAAAACTTACGTTACGCATCTTCTTTATCTGGTTCATTTTTTATATATAAATGTTATATAAATATAAATAACGTTTATTTTGTATTCTTTGCAATAAGTAACTGGGAATTTTATGTGGTGCAATTTTTTGTGGAAATAAGTTAAAATAATAAAAATATACAGTATGTCCCAAACTGAATAGGATTCTATTGCTCGAAAATTCCTAGGAGTTTCGAAATTACTAGAAAAAACTTTATACCTAAATAGCAAGGTTTCTGAAATAAAAACAAGTTGCTGCAATAATCAGAGTACGTTGGTATTAACTATTATAGGTAGCCATGAAATTTCATTATGAACAGTTGACAAATAGTACTTCTTAACGAAAGTGTCTTGAAAATCATTAAAATGGAGGGAAATAACTATTTAAACAAAGTTTTAATGAATTTGTTTATTATTCATAGACAATGTGACAAAATTATATATTTGTTCATAATGTCATTTCATGGCTACCTATAATAAATAATAGCAAAATAATCCGATTTTTGCGGAAACTTGCTTTTATTTCCGAAATGTTGCTATTTAGGTATAGGAAGATGATAGGTCATACCCTGTATATCGCAAAGCAAACTTCTCTACACAGGACTAATGTACAGGAACTTAGTAAGCCACACCCAAAATGTTAGCTTTTTACTAATCCAAATACCTCTGCAATAAACGTTTAATTTGGGCAATGTTTTTAACAGAAATTCTGGAAAATATTTAATATCTCGAAAACCTTCACAGATATGTATCGGACAATATTAAGCAAAAATGATCAGAAAGTAATGACGAATCTAATAGAGCCAAAATATAAACTTCCATGAGAAGCGGCAACGTCGCATCCCTGAAAATATTTTAGGTCGATAGATCATCCACAATTTCTTAAATAACCAGATTTTCAGAATTATCCAGTGGCTCGTTTTCCGTAAACGTCTAAGGTACCATCAACCGATTTCTTCATTCTATTTTCTCTTCCCAGTCTCCATCTTTAAATCCTCTCTTTACCATGGCCTCATCTACGTCATCCCTCCAAGATCATTTCGGTTTTCCACCCTTCCTTCTTCCCATAGGGCTCCATTCCGTTATTTTTCTTAGTGTAAGATAAATATTTTTGAAAATAACCAAAATTTCAAAAATCTATTTAGGTTAACGGCCGGCCGACCATCGGACAAAACTTTGTTTTGTTTGATTATAACATATTAACTATAATTCGTCGAAAAAGTGAAAAAAGGGGTGTTAAAATTTTCATTTTAGAAACCGTCGTCGCGTAACTCCCATCTTATGAAATAAGATGGGGACTATATTTCCTTTATTTTTTTTAAATTGTTATATTACACTTAAGTGCATTATTTTGTCATACCTTTAAACTAAATAAGAATTTGTCAATTTTGAGTATGTGTATACATGTACATTATGTACATGCACAAGAAATCATATTGGTGATTTAGTGAGAAACTGGCCATTTTATAATTAATAACTCAAAATTGACAACTCAAACTGTTATTTAGATTGAAATCATGAAAACAACACATTTTGTTTAAAATTTGTAATACAATTATTTTCGAATACGCAAATTTATTACCAGAAACCTAGATTTTGTACATCATTGAAAGAAAATTTAAAAAAAACCATACGTTGTAAGAGAAAAACATTTAAATAAAATAAAGAAAGCTAAAGATAATTGTTATTTTTATATATTTAATTTTAACGGATCAAAAAATGGTATAAACAAAAGATGTGTAAATTGGCTACAAGCAACTTTTATTTAAAAAAAGATGTGTAAAATAAATATTTTTGAAAATATTCCAAAAACGGAAAAATCTATGTACGTTAAAGGCCCTTTTGACTCGACAATATCTAACCAGATCTGCAGTATTTTAAGTACCACCTACATGCAAAGTTTCATAAAAATCCGACTAGTGGTTTCTTGGTAATGTGTTTACATACGGACGGACGTTCGGTCGGCCCCCAGCAGACAAGATTTACTTAATTATAACGTACTAATTTTAAATCGTCGGAAAAAGTGAAAAAAGACGTCGCGTAACTCCATATTTTATTTATAAGATGTGGAGTAAAAATCTAGCATAAATTAAAAATAATTTTTAGACTGACCGCTTCTCTTAGGACTGAGTCACACTTTTGATGTTAAAAAAAATTAATAAAGCGCATGTTTGAATATATAGCATTCAAAGATTAAAAATGTAATCCTAATCCTAAAAGCGTAGGCGGAATCGATTAAGAGATTCCATTAAGTCTTGTCCTCTGGTTCTGTCACAAAAATAAATAAGTTAAAAAAAAATAATGCCGACTCGCTTACCTCGACACCAACGAAATAACTTACATTAATGTTTACTAAATAAGCTTGTATACAAAACATCAAAATTTTACGTTATCGGAAATATTTCATTAAGTAGGTTTCTTCTGATTTTATGAGAATTTATTTAATATGTGTCAAAAAATTTCATACAAAAACTTTATATTTTTTGGATTGGCAACTATGTATGATTTCATAATTAAAATATATCATAGCAAATGACATTACTAATTGTATAGTGTTAGACAGCTGAATGCTCCCGATTTATAATCATTTAAAAACTGTTACATTCAAATCAATCACGTGTCCATCATTAAGATCATCACTCTTTCATCCATTACCACTTATTTTATCACCTGTGATGTGAAGCGATGTGTAAAATGACCTGAAGCGCTAGTTTTAAAGACGTACTCAGTCTACAACTAAAAATCAGAACCAAAAGATAAATAAAGTACAAGTCGGCTAAATTACCAATTATTACTTCGGGTGTGCTATGATAGCACGAGGTGTAAGCACCAATTATTTAATCTTTTTTAATTTCCTCATTTGCGAAATAAATTTAACGACTACAAACGTATTCTTTGGAAATATCTTCATTTTCTTCTCTACTTATCCTCAAATGTTTTATATATCACTTCTTCTTCTCTTCTTTCTCCAGAATCACTCTTCTCTGCTTTTCTTCTATTCTTAGTTACACATTCGTAAAGTTTTTCCACCCTTTTTTCGCCCATTACGCACTTCCTTCTCTTGCTCTCATATCAGTACTTATTTTCATTTTCTTAATTTCCACTCCTCAATCTATTCTCTGTTAAAATTTTCCTTATCCTTACGAATCCTGGTTTCTTTTCCACAGTTAATTGTCCATACCGATGTAACTCCTTCCCTAATGTTTGTGCATTTCTTTTGCGTATTACCTTCTTTTTAATGTTTTTTTAATGTTACCCTCCTCCCAATCCCTCCCTATCACCTCACTCGTAATAATACTATCTTAACTTTTTTTTCGCCTAATTTTACTGATCACATCACAGAATATTGTTTTCTGTTCTTATTCATCTTTTTCTCATATCTCTTCCAAGTTTGCACTCTTATATTTTTTAATTTCTTCTTCTCTAGCTTTCCCGAGTCTCCCTATCAAATCTTAATGTCCATTTCCAACAGTTTTCTTGCACTCTCTCTAATTTTTTCAGCAATTTTCCACTTACACTATTTTTTGACTTCATAAATCGGATATATTATCACTTCGCTGTACTTTTTCAGAAATTTATCTCCTCTCCAAATTTTACTAAATGTTCTTCTTCTATATACAAAACGTTCAAATTTCTCTATTTCTTTTCCTTCGTTTTCTTCTAATATTTTAAGTTCATACATTCTCTTCCTCTCTTCTTTTCCGTACATTTTCTTTTGATTTTGTAGTTTTTCTTTGTCCTACATCTTTCTATACTTTCCGTCGTACAAATTTATTTTGTCCAATTCATCTTGTACATCTTCTATCATCGCAACCCTCCTTCGTTTAGCATCACCTCTACTGCTTGATCGTCACACTCCTCTTCCTCTCCTATTCTCAGCATCTCTCCTCACTGCATGTATATTGTAATTGTTCCAAACTAGTTAAAACGGTTAAACTGGAAATGCTGTTAATTTGAAAATATGTATATTGGAAAGATAAAACACTTCCGATAATTTAAGATGTCAAATTCACAGTCTTATCCTTCATCAACCTCTGTCATGTACTCATCCATTGTCTTTCTACGGGGCACTCTTTTTTTCTTCTCCTTGGTGTTTGTCCACTGAAACAGCTTTTTCGACAATCGATCTTTCGGAATCGTGTTTAGAAATATTTGGCTATATAGTGCTCTTGTCTCCCAAAATCCCACCTGCCAGTTAGATAATATTTTCTTTTCTTCAATTTCTTTTTCCTACACCTTTTACACCCTACTTATTTGTTATCACCACATTTCTATTAATATCCTTCCTTGCACGTTTGTCCGTTTATCCATTGATTTCCTCCCTAATCACCGCCATTTGGCCTTCTTCTTCTATTCTCGCATTGAAGTCTCCTCCTATACTTTGTTTTATCGTTCTATGTACATGTTTCTCTTCTACTTCTTCTTCATTACTCTATTCTCTTTTTTTAATCCCATAATTATTCCTCCCTTTGCTCTACCTTTTTCTCTGCTCTTACTGCAAATTGCACTCGTAACTATAATAAATCAAATCAAAACTTTATTCACTGTATATACATTTTTACCATGGATTAGGTTATTTGTACATTCGTATACGCAAAAAGTAAACAAATCCAAAGAAATTAAATGAACAATATAGAAAAATAAACAAAACTCCTCCCTATGTTTTGCTCTTCTTCTTATTATCTCTTCCATCCACTTCGCTTCTTCACCTTCCTCCCCAAATATCTTTTTTTTCCTTAGTTCTTCACCCTTTTCTCTCAATGTTTCCCATTCTTCCCCACTAAATCTACATTTTCTTTTTCGTCCACCTGTCAATATTTATTTTCATTTTCTTCATTTCCCGCTCTAAACCTTACTATCATCTTTTCATATTTTTTGCTCCCTTCCTCTCCTAAATATGAAAGTATACCTTCTGTTACTATTTCGTTGTATCTTCTATTGTACTTTCCTTCTTTCGCTCCCGCTTCTGATTATTCCTATCTATTTTTATTATTTCTTCTAACATACTCCATCCTCCCTCTCTTCTTCGTTCGACCTTTTCTCTTACACCTTTCTCTTTCATAATATAGCCCCTATCTTCCTGCCCTCCATTTATTTTCTCTCCTTCACTTGCTTCCATACTGCTTGTAGTTTCTTACATTCCTCTCTTTTTCTCTTACTCCTTCTTACCTCATTGCTATTTTCCATAACATTCAATTGTTATCTCCTCCTCTACTATGTTTGTTGGTGTCACCTTTTCCATTCCCAAACTCCATTTCCATTATTTTATTTGAATTTTTCTAATTGGAGATGATATCACCGCTCCATATAACGTAACACTTTTTACGAGTTCTTTTTATGGCCATGTTTTTCACCATATCCTTTCCAAATACTCTCTCCCCCAAAATCTCACACTTGTCCTACTATTCAATTTGCTTTCTTTGTCAAACTTCATCACTATTATTACATTTCAACATATATCCCAGATATTTTATTGTGTACCGTTTCTATCTCCTCACCTCCATTTGTTTTTCCTACTTCGACCTCTTCTCTTTTAAAAATCACTAATTTTGTTTTTTTTCGTGTTTAATCTAAACTTCTTTCTTATCCGCCGCTATTACCATGTGTTCTGGGTATCCCAGCACCCACACCTTCTCCTTCCCAATCACTATTCCTCTATTCTGTTGCCCCTTCAACACTTCCTGTAGGTTGTCCAAGTATATTGAAAATAACGTTTCACTTAAAGGAAATCCTTGTAATCTTTTGTCCAAAACAAATCTTCTCCTATTTTTACTCTGCACCTTGTCTCCTCATATATCTTTTCTATTATCTCTATCATGTGCTCATTATCCCTTTTTTTTAATTCTTTCCACGTTTTTTTTTTTATTTACGTTGTCGAATGCTGCCCTATGTCTATGAAAATCGCTCATACCTTACCTCCTTTTTCTATAACACTTTATGTATTATATATATGTAGTTTCAAACTATATATTTTATTGTTCTTCTTCTTTTTTAAAATCTGCTTGCCAATCTTTCCCTAATTCTATTTCCTTTCTTTTCTGAATTATAATAGCATATACTTTATAACCTACATCCCACACTAACCTCCTTGTAATTCCACACCTCTCTCCCGTTTTCTCCTTTGTATATTGCCTCTCAGAATCACTTGAAAATCCTTCTCCTCTCCATACCGTATTTATTATCCCGCCAATTTTTTTTTTGTTTTTCTCGCGTATATAACCATTGTTCTCTCTGTATTCCACCACCTCCGGTCGCTTTTCTTTTCTTTATTTTATTTATTGCTCACCTCATTTTTCCACCCTTTTTATTTGTTTTACCTCTACTTTTTTGTTCTCTTTATCTCCATTTATAACGTTTTCCTTCCACTTCTCCAAATCAATCTTTGGCTTCTATTTTTTTTCCTCTGCTCTTTCCTCCTTTAGTATTATGAGGTTGCCGATTTCAACCCCATCATCACGACATCCTCATTGTCATTTTTACATTCGTATGAAGTAAAATTCGGAATTTTTACTTATTTTTTTCTCTTCTTTCACACTTAACTCTAGCGGCTGGTGATTAGATTAGATAGTGAGAGCAGATAGACTCTCCTATCTTAAAATTGTCTATTTCTTCTATCACTTGCAAGTGTATTAACACATAATTTATTACTGTTCCACCTGTAAAACTGTATTCTCATTTTCACCCTTTTTCCATATTTCTGTTTAATAATGCCCATTCTTTTTCCTCGCACATTTCTATGATTCCTTGTCCATTTATCTTTTTATCCATTGAAACACTCTTCATTTCTTCTCGTAATTCTAATAAATATACATAATTTACATAACCTGTTAGTTTCGTCTTTTTCATTTGTTGACTGTTTTCCAGGCTTCAGTTGATTTGGCCCCACCAATATGAAACTTCGTTCTTCTTCTTCTTTTATTTCTGTTTTAGTTCTCTATTTTTATTTTATATGTTGCTATTATTACTCATCGGTTTTCTATACTAGAAATTCAATACGTAATTGATTTTTTCCCTTCTGCTCTCCCTTTGTTATCTACTCCAATTTTTCCTACCAGGTGTGTCCCATATTATGTAATTACGTATTTAATCGATTTTTATAGTGCCCGTTAAAATGATGGCAAATGTTGTTTTGATGTCTTGGATAGTACCGTATTATCGGTGTCATATTACAAGAACCCTATGACAGGGCGTCTTCGGGAGATGATGCTCCATCTTTATCATTATTGAACCTCCCAGGGGCCTAATTCTTGACATCACTGGAAAATTGAGTTTAAGAATATTTTTCTTCGTATATTTTCTCATTGGAATAACCAACATTCTCTTACCGGTATTCTAGACTTTGTTAACCAAAGGTAGGCGACAATCGTGTTAACTACCTCGCGGCGCGCTCAACTTGTGTCAAGTATAGCGAGAATTTATTTCATTTTAAGTTCATTTGTTGTGGTGTTTACAAAAGCGAATGTAATACATACTAAAACCGAACTTAAGCGATGTGGATATTTGTACGAAAATAAAAAAAGTTAATCAAATCTCATGGAGGGGGATGAGGATCTGAAAAAAGGAACATTTTATCAAAATTTTACACATCAAAATGCTCATCAAAAATTCCTGGGCATTTAAATGCAATTATCAATTGGGGTTTGATATGAGCCACTAACAAAAAAGTTTAATGCAATAAGGAGTTTGATTTGTTTTGAGACCTTCTAGTGAGAGCCTCTAAAAATTGATCCAGCGTGCCAATAAGTTCTGCCGATAAACACGTGTTTGGGTTAGAGCAGACATTGCTTCTGCCAGTTGCTCATTTTCAACATATTGAATGGTAATTAATTTGTCCACTTTAAGACCAAAACAAGCAATACGTGGAACAAGAGTTGCAGCAAAATGTGATCGATTTTATAAGAAATTTGTTTTTCCCATTAAAAATGGCAGGTGAAATAATTCTGTTGATTATTAGTGGAAATAATCATTTCAAGAATTGGGCCCCAGGTGTTGCCTACAATTTGGCGTAATAACAACAATTTCAGACTGTCACTCTATATATTATTAGGACAAGAGATTCGTATCGACAGATATAATTGTTTAAAGAGCAGAACCTTTAGAAAACTTCATAACCTCTTTAAATTGATTCTTCCAACCTCTTTGAAGAGAAAATTTTGTAACCATTGTGTTCTGCCAGTACTGATGCACTATGAAATCGGCCAGATGATTAAACTATCTGAAACTAGTTGGTCAAACTTTTTACATAAATTTAGGGAATGATGGTGATGAAGTCTAACGAAATATTACCGATAATGTATCTCTAGTTGCTTGTCATTTAATTTTTAGTTACACTATGTCAGGTAATTATTTTTTGACGCGCATTTTTTGCATACATTACAATTTTGTCAGTATACATTAACCAAGATATAATTTCGAGCACTCACTGAACAAAAAAAAACATCTACATACTTAGCAACATTCTTTGTACGTAGATTCTAAAACCATTTTAGTAATTAGGTACCCACAGTCATATAATTATACTCTATTAAGGTACCAAGATAAAAGCTGCCAACAAAGAAAGCCTAATTGTGTCTGTGCGGATCCACATTTTTCTAATTGCGCATCATCGTTACCCAAAGCAATCGGTCTCTTAGATTTTGCACATTAAGAATTAAGTTTAATCTTAAAATAAATCTCATAGACCAACGACCTAAGTGTCTATAGGTTTACATATGTAAACCACGATGTAACGTTCACCTTTGAGACATTGTTACAAAATTTTGCTGTTACTGCATTGTAATTAAAATCACCGGAAAATAAAGTTTAATTTATACAACATGAACGTTAATTAACAAAAACCTTAAGATTCTTGAAAGTCATTCTTTGATGAAAATGTAACTCGTCGCAAATTTCGCACAAAAAATTATACGTAATCGTTACGGATACTGGTGAGGTACGCAATTGTGGAGATGATCATCAGTTAATTATTTTGATGGTGTTTGTTTTTGAGGTTGAATGTGAGGCGATGCGTAACGAAACTTCAAGTATTTTTCCTAGAAAACAAAACTTAAGTTTTGATTTGCTTTTTTTTTGGTCCATCATTAATGAGTCATTGTCAATATTATTGTATTCATTTTTTTGTGGTTTGTCATAAAGTCATGCAATAATATAAACATTAAACAACAGGTAGACGTTGTACGGAAATCCCAATATGAAAAGGAAATTGTAAACAACATAACAGTAGAGGTTATTGTAACTCTGCGCGAAACTTGGCGCACCTTAAGCTACGGAAACAAAAAAAATCGCAAAACTTATTTTGGCCATGAAATTTCAAAGAACTGTAAAGGCTAAATGCAAGAAAATAAAAATATTTTCGCCAATTAATTTTTGCGAATTTGTTGCAGAAAAATTTTTGCATTCTAAACCTGATTAAATTCCGTAAAGTTCTTACTTTTATAAGTATTCGCTTAATTACAAAAACAAAACCGTAAATTCTTTGTTACCTTTTTACGATCTCTCTTTCTTCGGGACAGTTTGAGAAGGTCGTTCAAATCTGGACGGTCAAGGTCATTGAAATAATTATGTTTGTCGCGAAATAATCTTTTTTATAATGACATCATTTAATCAGCATTTCACACAAAAAAAAAATAATTAGATGACATTCCGACTAGACCAAAACGTCCTTGAACGCCAACAGGTGAGTACGGATGAGATGTTAACCTCGTTTCAAATTTTCTTTGTTACCAAAGATTTTTTTCGCCATCAAGGCCATTACGCCGAACTTTAACCCTAAAATTTATCACTGCGAAAACCACAATGACCGCCGTTTTTTTTGCATCCTTCTTCGGCAACACGCAAGTTCTAAGAAGAGCAACTTTTACAGGGAGCTTGTAATTCGTAAATGCGTGTATTACGGGTTGGGTTGCATCAATCGAATTGATTTTATATACATCTTCTATATGTAACGGATTCTTTGTAACCGAACAAAATGAAGAAAAATTGAAGATATGTCGGTTTGATGATTCGACAGAATATTATTTGCAGCATTGTATACATTTTTATGTCAGTTCTATATCTGATAAATGCTCGTAAGAAATTCTAGTTTTCGAAGGTCAAAAACCTTTAGAATTTGTACGGTACTTTTGTGATTTGATTAGTGAAGAAGGTTGAATCTATGTCGCAATCTGAACGAGAATCTATTAAAACTCCGCCAACTTAAATCATTATTAATTTGCATTTGTTTTTTGCACTGTTTTTGTTTTTGTAATAAATTTCTAATTTTGCCACAAGGGAGCGCTTCTTAGTAGGTCATTTAATAATGTTATAATCAAAATTATTATGAAACGATTACCGATAAATTATGTCTTGATTTTCACTCAAACAAGAAACTCATACCAAGTTCATACATTGTCGTTTTTGACAAAGTTTCACAGAAATTTCTTCTTCAATATCGAGCAATCGAAAGCTTTCGGTTTTAAAAGATGATATTGATTATCTTCCTCAAAGAACTCAAGCAGTTTTGTCTTCATCTTTGTCAATTCTTCCCCCACTTCGGAAAGAATTGGGGTTGGAAGTTGTGCCTAGGTCTTAGGGAATAGAAGCTATTGTCTTCAGGATACCAATTCCCTAAACTTTTGGAATAATTTTTTTCTCGTCCTGGAACAAACCAAGGTTAACTTTAAGCTTACTTCGAAGTGCATCTCTAGCATTTCATCAAGGTTTTCTTGGAGTGGGTGTCAGGGTCCAGAAAACTCCGACCATTTAGTGAAGAAGAGAGCGGAAACAAGATTCACCGAACAAGAAACTGTGATGGAGCTGACTAAAAAGTTAACAAAATCAAAGTCAGAGATTGGGTCTAGAATCAATTGGGAAACTCCTGCAAGAGTATATTGGAACTGAGGTACTCTAAAGTAACACTCAAGGTACACTCCAAAAAACAAAAACATTTTAAATCCTAAAACTAAACAGAAATGACGTAAAAGTCGTGGTGAGCTCATTTAACCCCCATATGAGAAGAATAGAACCTTGAGTGATATTTCAAGGTGGGTCCCGATTAAGAAAACTTTGTTGGCGTTAAGGAACTTACGAGTTTCCACCAATTCAATAAACAGGTATATACTGTTAGATAAATTTAAACAATCTAAACAAGTGGACATAGACATCACATGAATAGAAGTAGCGACACACAACCTGGTCACAAAACTCCAACAAAACAGTGATTAAATTAGTCCTCTAAGGTACAGCATACCGAGGTATTTAGCTTAACTTAACTCGTCACTCAACCAACTTGTGACTCAAGTCAATTCAACTAGTCCGTCTTGCGGTTTTGGAAACTTTGCTGTAGTTAACATCTCTTTTGTTCTTATTTTTTGATAAGTACGAAACATGCAAAATTGACTACCAAAGCTTGGTGGCAAGTTCCTCTGCGAAGTTATATTCAGGGTGTCAAAGACCTACATCTGGTCCATAATGTATGCAAGATTTGGTTTTGATAGCATTTCTTGGTTGGTACTTTTTGGAATTATTCTTAATTATCATGGATGTCTGTTCCGATCCCTAAAAGTTGGGACGAAAGAAAAACATGCTGTGTTAGTAACTGTCCCTCTTCAAATAATTGATCTGCTTGCTAATAATCTTGGACACCAAACTCATAAATTTTTGTTTTCGATTGAAAGTGACCACCTCGAACCTTTGCCAAGACCCACTTGTAAGATTCATAATTCTAGCAATTTTAATTTAATTTTAATCAACTTTTCGATGGGTTCAATTCTAGAGAAAAATACTATGGCCCTCAATTCTATTACAACCACGGACTGATGTAATAAGGAATACAAGGTTTTGGTAGGTTTAAAAAATATGGAGGAGTTTGGTTACCAATTACCACAATGGCAGTGAAGAATGCAAACAGTACATTCAACTAATGCTGTAAAAGCGTCCTAAACTCTCAAAATGAATTAAAGGTTTAGACGTCATGTTAAGATGACAATTTGCTCGAGAAACGAAATTGGCGACACTATCAACACAAAGTACAGAGTGGGGGAAGAACGTTTAAGTTGTCAAACAAAGATAGCGTTACGTCAACATGAAGAGTAAGTGCAGCGAAAATGGGGTATGGAGTCGGAACATAAGGTGACCAAGACTTAGTGAGAAGGACTGTTTACTTGGTTTGGACAAAAGGTTTGATTAGAGCAAAACTAAACTATAGAGTAGGAGTTTTAAAAATGGGTTAACAATGACAATTTTACTCCCTTCCAAGTGCAGAAAGTCAAAAAATAGTCAAGGTGTGATGGTGCTTCTTTTGACAAAAGTTTGACTCAAAAATGGCACACATTGATGAAGTACCTCTGCTACTTGCACGAGTAAATGCAAAATAAAATAAATTTGCTTTGCCAATATGGCGCAGGAGTATGCCGTACCTGTATAGATTTCAAAAGGTGTCCCGCTTTAGGAAGTTGTCAAGTTTCAATCCCTTCTTCAAGTTGTGCGGTCCGTTTCTGAAAGCAAAAGCGGTAGTTAAGGACGAATCTCAATTACTGTTGTTTTTTTTTATAGGTATACTTAATAAAAATTATTTGCATACAAAATATATTGCTGATTTATTCACTTTTAATACCAACAATCATATGGAAACTGAAAACTCAAAAATATGAGAACAAAAATAAAATCGAGAGAAATCAACATACTGTCTTAGCAGACTTGTTTGGTAATCTAACTTTTCTTCCCCTCTTTCAAATGTGAACTATGTGAATACATCGATAAGAACAACAAAAATAGAATAATGAACAATTTATCAAGGATTGAAGATGATTCTCGGTTTCCGGATTTTCGTCGATCTTTGTGGGATCATTTCATACAGTTTGATAATTAAGTAGGTCCTGTCAGGAATCTACGGAGCCCCTGTCAGTTGATCTTCTTTCGGAATTTCTGGTCTATGACGCACTTGAGGTTAGAAATCGGCGCGGTTCGGTGCCAATGGAAATTGGGCAGTTTCTGTTTCTTGGGTTGTAGAGAGCAGAGATGCATTAACTGGTGGTGGGCAATTTGCTATGGGCACGTGAACATTTCGTCTTCTTATTTGATCGATTTCGTAGTGTAGATCTCTGAGGCACTGGGTGATGATACCAGGACTCCACATATCCATGTTGTGTTGAATGGAAATCGCAAAATGCTTAAAAGTTTTTTACTGTTTTCGTATACAAGTCCTAGCAGTGTGCGAAGAGAACAACCGAGGAACAGATGACCTGAAGATTGTTCGGTGGATAAATGTGAAGCTTTTCTATATTGACCCAAGAATTCATTCAAACATGGCTGCAGCGAACCTATAACGTTCTAGACCGGGAACTAGCAAGAAAATCGTCGTATGATTCATGTCAAGACTCTGGGGAGAACTAGCCAGTAATACTTCTTGCACGAAAATGCAAGTATAACGATCGTCAGGTGTTATCTTCCTCTTGGGACGAAATCTTGGCGGACATTTGCGGTCGCCGTATCGGAATGGCATATTGCGTTTCCGTACTCTGGCTATCTCCTGATTGATATAATATAAGTGTCACTATTCCCCAAAACCATGTTTTTTTAATACGTTCAAGACTTCGCTCCAAGGAGAAGGCGACACCTGACGATCGTCATGCTTCAATTTTCGCGCAAGTAATATTACTGGCTAACTTTCCCCAGAGCCTTGACGTGGGGCAAATCATACGACGATTTTCTTGGTGGCTCCCGGTCTACTCTGCTCGTCCATTTTTGACGGAAGATTTAGAACTCCACTGATGTGAAGTTTATCCCGTTGTCTGATACCAGGGTGACAGAAACCCCATAGGTGGCAAACATTTTATCTAATATTGAGATGGTAGCACTGGTTGTCATTCATTTGGTAACTTTGACTTCTACTCACTTACTGTACGTGTCGACCACGAACAGCAACATTGCCCTAGCAAACGGTCAGACACAATCTATTTGGATGCGTTCTCACGGTCATTTCGGGTATTCCCAGTAGTGATCCTTAAATGCAGGTTAAGCATACCCGTATATAGCGTACACATTGCATTCTTCTGCGATTTTCTCGATATCTGCATCCATACTTGGCCAATAAATAAAAGAGCGTGCAAGTCACTGATGGCGCCGGAAATTGTGATTAACTTTCGTGTTCTGTTATCTGACCTGTTTTGAAATTTGTTGATCTGCAAACTTTTGAAATATGACCTTTTTTACCATACACGAAGCATTCCTTGTCAAGAAATTTACATTGCCTGCGCAGTTGTTGATCTCTGCAACCGTTGTAATTCGAGTACTCTTTCCTCTGTCCTTGTTATTCCTTAAAGTGGTCTGTCTTTGTTTGATCTGTAAATCCTAATTTGAGGGTAGATTTTCCTGCAAGTGTAGCTCCTAATTTTTTACTTATTCCAGTATGTTTCTTATTGCTTCTAACGATTGCACAATTTCATAATCTTCAGAAAATGTTTTTTTGGCAAATATAAGAAGATTTCAAGCCAAATAGCAATAATTATTCAATTGAGATTCGATCTAAAAATTTCCCATATTCACAAAAGGTTGCTACTTGGCATAGTCGTAACGAAAAACTGGCTATTGTTTCACGTTTTTCTTGATTGATTTGTCGGAATTTGGTACTTCCTGCAAATTTGTTTCCAAATGTTTGGTTAGGACTGACGAGAATTTTGAGAGCGTTTGTTTAGTTCTGACCCATATGAACGCGTGCGTAATTGTTGAATTCTGTTTGCGGTACCTTGCTCAGTTGCAGTGCCCAGTTAAAGCGTTGAAAATAGTCATCGACTGTTGTAAATTTCGACGATTTGTACTCACTTGCAAAAAACGACGGTGGTTTCGACCCATGTGCTGCTGCTGAATTTGTGGTGGCCTGTTAGTTCGAGTTGTCTCAGTTGGGTCGATGATAGCCTGTTTAATCGAGTTAGCAAATGCATTGGTTAAGGCTTGCATATTTCGTGAAATTTCCACTTTTGCGTGTTGGTTTTTTGCGTGGATGAATTCTTCTCATCTATCGTGGCATAGGTTTGCATTTATCCCACTTCTGATACAACTGTTATATTATATCAGTATACCTAATAAACATTATTTGGATATAAAGTATATTGATGATTCATTCACTTTTAATATCAACAACCGTAAACCAAAAGCGGGAGAAATCAACAGACTATCTTAGTTTACTCTCCTCGTTCAAGCTGTACTTTGTGGTTGCAGACTTTAATACGAAAAGAATTTACCTAGGACGATTAATTGATTCGTAGTTATACGTCTTCAACATGGGCCGGTTTTGGACAGCATGCTTGAGATGAAAAACGCGCCCCCACGAACACGACGTTACGACTAATTCATAGTGACGTATTTAATCAACTAGAGTCGTGTTTGGACGACGTGCTCGAGGAGTGAAATGTGACACTGCGAACGATTACGTTTCAACATTCAAAGAAGGCAATAAACACAGAAGGAATAAAAAAAGTTCTAAATAGGGAAAAACTTTGTTTCAAACAACAAATTCAGATTTGTATCCAATAAACTGTTGCAATCTCTAATAATCAACGGAAGGAAGACAAAGTATGTGTAACCACAGGAGCTGTAAATCAAGCTTGAAAGCTTCACGTAAATAACAATTGCTTCACGATTACTTCCCATCTCTTTGTATATAATGTTCAACGTTTTAGAATTTTAAATGAAACAACTTTTTAAAACAGGTATCGTTTTGCAATTAAGCGATCTAAATATAGATTTACAACTATCGAACGAATTTATGTATGCAAGACTATCGCTCGGACGAATAACAACAGATATCTGCGTATACGTACTACGTTTGTGCGTGCGTGTGCGTTTAATTTATTACCGAACTCAATGAATACTTATTTAAAGAAGTCAAACACACTTTGTAATCGTTTTTAAGTACACAACTTACGATCCGCCTTGTAAATAACGTTGGAGTTAAATGATTCTGATTGATGATCGATATCGATTATTTATTACATTGTTGTTGCCTTAGACTCTCTTGTAAAACGACTGTTTGTTTATGTCGCTTGCTTAATCTTCTAATTGATTCGTAGGTTTATTTTGATCCTTCATTAATAACAAACGTTATTCTACAAAAAAATTACTACACGAAATCCGAAGAGTAATTGTATGTCTAAATATGGTTGAAAGACTCAAGATTAAGACCCAAGAAGAATCAATTCTTTACTTGAATTGGTGAGGATTAAGATTAACCGAATGCATATTGTCAAGATTGTTTATTAACCATTTATTATTCTTAGCACTTACGTAACTGTGAAGTTGCTTTACGTTAATATGAAAAAAACGCGGAATCTCAAGTGGATTAACTGATTTTGTAGATATTGGATCGATCGATGTGTCTGCAAGGGTTTAATATAATTGAATTTACCTACTTGCAACTTTGGGGAATTGTTCTAGCGAAGATTATTTATTACACTAATTTTTTCAATCACATTTTTCGTATTTTTAAATATACACAATATCTATAAATACATTATCAACACTAATAATTAAGAATCAAGACCGGGACTGGTGATATATAGAAGAAATAAGAACAGATAAGCCAATCAACTCTTTGAATAGCCGAGATATCCAGATTGTTTCCTTGGCCAAGATTAGCCGCAACAATCTCTGCTTCACAGGTTGAATCAGCAACTAACGATTGGCGTCGACTTAGCCATAAAATAGCTGCACCTGCAAATTTTACCACCGCACCACTGGTTGAGCGCAAGATATATGGACAGCCCGCAAAATCTGCATCATTATAGCATTCGAGTAGGGCTGTTTTAGAGTTGCATTGATAAACAAGTTTCAAATCAATGGTGCCTGCGAGGTACCGTATAATTCGCTTTCCAAGTATTACATCCCCTTCTGTAGGGTGCTCCAATCGGCTGAAAGAATGCTTACACTAAAAACTATGCCAAAACGAGTACCACGAGCTACGTAGGGTAGAGCGCCTACAGCTGAACGATAAAGAAAATCCGGTGCTTTCCCTAGCTTTGAAAATTGACTGACCATGATATTACCGTTGCATTGGGTAATTTCAAGTCCCAGGAAGAATAAAGTTTCTTTCGCAACAATCTCAAATCTAGAGCGTAATTGGTCTAGAAATGAGTTCATTTCATATTCACTGGTTGCCGCCACAAGGCCATTGTCGACATAGAGCGACAATTATTTTATCGGTTTGAGTATGTAAAATATAGACGCAAGGATCTTCACGGCTCTGTTGGAATCACAAATCGTTTATAAAATCAACAATTTTTTTATTCCAACAACGAGGGGCTTGTTTGAGACCGTATAAGCTTCGCTTGAGACGACATACACGACTTGTGCCATCAGTATATCCCTCAGGCTGCTTCCTCCGCAACGTCACCATACAAGAACGCAGTCTATACGTCAAACTGCCGAAGAACAACCTTTTCAACAGCTGCAATGGATATCACAGTTCGAATTACTTCCGAGCGAGCAACTGGACTAAAAGTATCTGTGTAGTCAATACCTGACCGTTGAGCGCATCCCTTGCTCCAACCTTGCTCGAAATTTGTCAATACTTCCGTCAGGATTACGCTTTATGCGATAGACCCACTTATTATTGATTACTTTCAATCAAGTTCAATCAATTCCCATGCATTATTCTTGTGCATAGATCTAATTTCAATGTTCATGGCTAATTTCCAATTATTACCATTTTCAGATTGGATAGCTTCATTGAAATTTTTGGGTTCGTCTTCCAAAAGCAACACTTCTGCAAAATAGGTTGTGTCGTAGTCATTCATGCATGCATGACGCTTCCTTTCCTGACTAGAAATTCTTGGTAGTTGCACAGATTGGTCAACAGAATCGCTGTACTCTTCTGAGTCGTCGCTGGATTCATAAAGACCTGTATCGAATTTGGACTCACCGACTGTCTTCTCATCCACTCGATTCAGAAGATTTTTTTAAGCCAGACAACGCCACCGTCATAACCTCTAATTTTTTCGTGGAAGATGACGCCACGAAATTAAATAATGTCTCTTTTCTCAGAAATGTAGATCCGATAACGTTCATCTGCGTTACACCCAACAAGTAAGCAAATAACGCAGGGAGATGAACGTAGTATTTTGAGGTCAGGATGAGTAAATGTTTTATCCTGGGCTTCTGACCACACCAGAGTTCATAGACGATTTTCGGACTTGGTTGAGAACATATTCTGCAGTTATAACAGGGGGAGGGGAGGGATACGAGATTCCGAGTGGTGTCAGGCACATACCTTACGTCATTAAACGTGAATGATTTCAATTTACCACTTTCGTACAACTCTCCATGACATTTCTGATACCGTGAATACATAATTCGGCTCCCCCGGGAGTACCAAAACCAAACTCAAACGGACGCAAGTGTTCCAGCATGACCATAATAACGTTTGCATGTTAGTTTTGCCACATTTCGGTGCTGGAGTGTGTTTCCTACTGCAATTAATCTAATTCCACCATCTTTCTTTGTAAGAGCGGTTAAGCATGCACCATATAACAAAGAACGGACATCTACGGAAACCACCCGTCGGAGATATCATATCTTTGAGATGTTGAGGTCGTAAACCATCGAGGCCGGCAGCTGATCCATGGAAATAAAAAATGCTTTTCGGGATTCTATGTTACTTACGGGAAGATCATAATCAGTATCAGAAGATTTAATGGAGTTATCGGTCTTATGATGTTTGCTTACCAGTCGTTGCAGTGTGGACGTATTATAGGATGCGAAAGGTTTATTGATTTTCTCTAGAAGATAAGCTTTTATTGGTTTCATTTACTAAATTTTCTTCGTTGTCACAACTGTCATTTTCATAGGTTTTTTATCATTTCTTTTGTACAACCAGTTTGAACACCTAGCATCTCTCTCATCTTATTTAGATGCGTCGAAAGTTTTCAGTATTTTAGGTTTTAAATATTTTTTTTACACTGATTATTCCTTATCTGTAAGTAAATTTTCTCTGCGCATTCTCGAGAGCCGAAGTGAAACAAAAACACGATCAAATTTTATATGTGTACAATGAATATAAAATATATATTTTATTATAGGAAGAAAACACTACTGTTAAGAGACAGAAGCAAATGTAAAAATATCTCTAAAGAAGAGTGCCAAAGAATCTTGAACGATCCTCACCGGATACATGTCTGATACGATTTCGTAAATCATTTATAAAGAAAATGATCTCAGTACTTCAACTTCAAAATGTCTCAACCGAAATAGGAACAAAGAAGTAGCCTAGATTTATCATTTCTTGATAATAGGTTCATTCCAAATTAGCAGCTTTTTCAGCAACACTTACCGGTTTCAGTGCCGATTCACGTAAATGAGAAAATACGAGAGTGTCATTGTAGAATCCCAAATAATCTTTAGGCCTATTGTCCATGGGGTTAAAGAAATCCTATCGGGTCTTTTGTTGTCAGATCTTAAGAGGTCGCTGAATTCTAATCTAGAAGAGATTCTGGCTGATCCTAAAACTCTGTGAATAACTTAATTGATTTCCTGATAACGAGATAATCACCCAGTGCTTTTCAAACAATCCTTGAATACCATCTTTCTGTACTTGCTCTCTACAATGGCATTGATGATGTCTACACAAATCCAATCCCAAGCGAAGGGTTACTAGTGCCCAATTTCTCACGGGGAATAACGTGTACCCAAGCTCTTGATTGTGGAGCTTGGGAAACCAGAAAGCGAGATTTGTCAGTGTCAGAAGAAAACTTGATGTTGTCACTATTCTTCTTATATTTACCAAATCCCAGTTCTTTTGAAAATTAGATCAGTCAGAATTTCTATTAAAATCAGACGACCCCATTGCCACTTTCATCAAATCCATTACTGGTCAAAAGGTGCATTATTTAGTAAAAAGAATGCAGCATGAAGATTTAATACCTGCAGATTAGAAATCTTCAATTCGAAAAAATAATTATTGGCAACTTCTTTAGTTGCCGATCCTGTTGCTGGAGCTGCCAAAAATGTAAAACTGTCCTAGATCGAACGCATTTTTAGTGTTACTTCATTAAAAAGTAAAAGAACATCTAGAAAAGCAAATGTCACACTTGCTTGGGTTAAGGTCCAACACTATGTTTTTGCATTCTATCAGTAATGATTTAAAGTCATTCAAAACAACTTCTGATTACCCTCATAGAGTACCATCATCAAAGAACCATAGATTCAATTCTGAAGAAAGTGAAGCTCTAGTCTTTTGGATGCCTAGGTCGAAGAGTAAAAGTTCTCGGTGAGCACCCGTTTCTGAAAGTATTCGATACTTCCCGAATTGAAGAAACGGTCCTTGACCGTAGCAATGAAAAAAATAGTTTTCTGCATTTAAAGCTTGCTCGTATAGTTTTTTAGGAAAGCATCTCGGTCTATGGTATCAAAAGCGTTGAAAAAGTCAACTTTTAAAATAACCTTGAATGATCCATGGTTCAAACTGGCGCACATTTTAGTGAAGTGTACCAAAACCAAATCGAAAGGGTCTTAACTATTTACTTTTACTCCCTATATATTAGCTTAGCCTAATCGCCTATAGACCAAACCGACAGCAATTAGACGGAGTCCTTTGTTGTGCTTACTTATCATATCCAAAATAGAACTACTGTAGTTTCCACAGTCTGGTTCAATATATGGAAGGATTGGAGGATCAGATGAAGGATGCTTTGACTTCAAATCTCTAAATGTCTTTCTATCAATGGTAGAAATAGCGCCCGTCAAAGAAACAACTGAATTACTCCTTTATTGAGTTTGAATTGCGCACGATCACGTAAGCAAGTCTTCTTTCTCTTAAAGTCTTTAGCAGCCGGCTGACTTGGAACTTCCAACTGTTCTTTTTTTTTGAAAACTGGTAAGACTCTCCTTAGCAGAATCAGTTATAAACCTACATAATTTTAATTCCGAATTAAAATTATCACTAGATTCTAGGAGTTTTTACGTTTCACACAATCATCTTATGGTTTGTAGTGTCCACAAAAATCCCTCTGTTCAAGTGATAACTGAACAACATAAATCAAAAGCAAAATTTGATACGGGTAACCTTAATGGGACAAGAATTAAATTTTTTTCTCCGGGTCTAGTGGTAACCAATCTCTTTACTAAGAATTGTGAGAAGAAAGCCATCGGAACCAGCGATATACCTAGATGTTACTTTTGTTGCTTGGAACCATGGCAAAAAGAAGATTAACCAGTTTCTTCGACACCTAAGCAGCCAACACCCCAGTAACCAGTTTACTATGTAAACAGAAGATGAACAATAACTGGCTTACTTAGATGTGTTGATAAAAAAACGAAGAAACAAACTAGGTCACACAATATACAACAAATCTACACACGCGGACAGGTACCTGTATGTATTATCGAACCCCTACCTAGCCAAAAGTACGAAATAATCAAAACCCTAACGGAATGAGGTCGAAGGATTTGTAAACCAGAGAATCTTCAGGTGGAACTCGAACATCTGAAAACTGCTTTTGAGGCTACCGGGTACACTAGGAAGGAGATCGAAACATCAATGAGGTCCAAAAGAACACCGAAATCCGACAGTCGATTTAATACCGTCAACGCACATCTACCATACATATGCTAAGTAACAGACCGCATAAGAAGAATAAAGACACTATCTTCAAATCAACCAAAAAAATTCAGCAGACGCCTGTTTCGATTGCATCAAACGTCCATATATGCCGCATCACGTTATTATTAAAAATCAACCAACAAGTTTTTGCTTTACTTCAAAAGACATTAAAAGGGAGTTCGTCAGTATAGAGCTTTATGACCACTTTTATATGTGGATCAAGAGATAAACGTTCCACAGCAAGTACAGTAATACCCCGACTTACGCTACCCCGTTTTACGCGAATTCGGAGATACGCGGTTTTTTATTTTGGTTGCGTGCGCATCGGCTCTCCCACTTACCCGCTTAATGTTCAGTTTGCGACAGGTTCGAACGTGTTCCGCGTGGAATTGCTTTACGTGTACAGTGTGTTTTACTGATAATTTCTAATTATGTCATCTAAAAGAGAAAAAAATGAGTCATTTCAGCCTAACAAGAAAAGAAAAACGCTGTCTTTGGAGTGTAAACTGAATATAATTAAAGACTTTGAAGCAAAGATTAAGATTTGTGAATTGGCAAGGAAATTTGACTTACCGGAATCAACAGTCCGAACAATTATAAAAGGTAAAGAAAAATTATGGAAGCTGTGAAAGACTCTCAATCTTTGAATTCAAGCATCATCCGCAAGCGTCACGGTATTATCGTTCAGATGGAAACATTTTTACAGTCATGGTGTGATAATCAAGTAAGAGTGAAAAATTGTCCTGTTGATCAAAATACTGTCTGCTTTCAAGCAAAGCAGATTTTGAAAGACTAAAAGAAGAAGCTGGAGAGGCGGCTAAAAATGAAGTTTTTAAAGCTAGTAACGGCTGGTTCAGCTGATTTAAGAGTCGTTGTAATTGGCATAGCATCGCAGAGAGTGGGAGGCGGCAAGCGCTGATAAAGAAGCTGCATCTCTCTATCCAGAAAAACTCAAAACACTAATAGACGAAGGTGACTACACTAGCCAAACCATTTTCAACGTAGATGAAACCGGTCTTTTTGGAAGAAAATGCCTAAAAGAACTTTTATTGCACGTGAAGAGAAAACTTTTCCTGGTTTTAAAGCCGCCAAGGATCGATTGACAGTGATGGTTGGTGCGAATGCAGCTGGAGATTGTAAACTGAAACCTCTCTTAGTTTATCGCTCGGAAAATCCAAGAGCCTTAAAAATACATCCAAAGCTGGTTTGCCTGTCATTTGGAAGTCTAATGCAAAAAGCTTGGGTGACAGCTTCTCTTTTTGAAGACTGGTTTGGCCATCATTTTATTCCTGAAGTCGAACGTTACTGCCAATTAAAAGAAATCCCATTTAAAGTGATGCTACTAATTGACAATGCACCAGGTCATCCTCCCACAACTCTAATTAATTTCGATCCACGCGTGAAAGTTGTATTTTGCCACCAAACACTACCAGCTTGCTGCAACCAATGGACCAGGAGTCATTAAAACATTTAAAGCTTACTACACGAGGCGATCATTTGCACATCTACATGAAGCTATGAGACAAAACAACGCGCTTTCTGTTAAAGACTTTTGGAAGCAATTCAATGTTTTAGATGCTGTAAGAATTATTGGGCAATCTTGGAATGAGGTTTCACAAAAACTTTGAATGGCGTCTGGAAAAAACTGTGTCCATTTTTTTTCACTACTGAAACCCAAGGAGAATCAGCCCCAGATTCTGTACAAATCGATAGCATAATTGAAGAAGTGGTCGATATCGCCAAACAATTAAATTTAGAGGTCGATGGTGATGATGTTCAAGAATTGATAGATTCACACAACCAAGAGCTAACGATTGACGAGCTTATAGAAATGCGTGAGCATGAGCAGGACATTGATCAAACTGATTCGCTAGACCCAGTTGAATCGGAAAATCAAATGACAATAGCAAACTTAACAGAAGGTCTCAATTCAATTGAAAAGGGGTTGCAAATTTTAGAAAAATAGATTCTAATGAAGAGCGTGTTTTACTACAAAACGAGGAATAAAAAGTTACTGGTCTGTTACGAGGAAATTTTGAGCGAGAAGAAGAAAAACTTAACTCGTCAGGCAACATTGTTAGAATATATGAAGCCTTCGACATCACAATAATTTCGATTTACGTTATTTTATTCATAACAATGTAAATTGTTTTATTATCTTACATTTTATTAAACATTTTTCTTTTAAATCATTGTTTTCTTTAGACTCTGGTCCCGATTAAACATACTTTATATGTATTTAAATGCAAAGTTGAACCCCGACTTACGCGAATTCGACTTACACGGCAATCGCTCGGTCCCACCTATCGTGTAAGTTCGGGGTATTACTGTACCACCAATTACAAAACCATCATAATCAAACAAAAAGTAAAAACACATAAACTTAAAATTGAAAGGTTTGAAATATAAAAAGTGTTGGAGAAGAAAATCGATCGTCAAAGAACAAAATTATTAATATTATTTTTTAAAACCGTCATCGGACTTGCGCAACACACTTTAAAAAAAGACGCGCACTGAATAGACTCGGCTCGGTCCGCTCGGAACGGCACGGTCGGATCGACAGTGTATGCCGCGTACTGAATCGGCACATTAAATCCGTTTGTCTTCAGCAGCAGTTTAGCACAGACGTGAAACAATTTTAGAAACGTAATATAAATGAGTTCTACTTCATCATTCGTCAGACATAATGATGCTTGCAGGTTATCTCAAATAGTAGTAGAAAATATGTAACGACCGTCAGAGCATTCGGCAGTTTTTGCCCCTTCTATTATTCCTTGCCGATGCCGATACGATCCGACCGTTCTGAACCTGCCGAGCCAATGCAGTGCACGGCGATGCATTTAATCTCATGTATAGCAAAACCTGCCGACGATGCCGTTCCGAGCGGACCGAGTCGAGCCGATTCAGTGCGCGTCCTGTAGGGATGTATAAGTAAATCCAATGTAATCTTTATCCAATAAAGTGAATCCAAAACCTTGCAAATGCACCTTGATATGTTACAAATAAAACCATTCACGATCACTTAATTGTGCCGTATTGTAACGTTCTTCTACCACTATTAGAAGCACTGAAAAACGTTATTATGTAATGAAAGGTAAATATTTCCTCCTATAAATGATTAACTAATTGGATTGTTCTTCCTTGAGGAGGGGCACCAAAAAACCATTAAGGCGTTTTTATCAGGCAACGTTTCGTGCAGCCGAATGTGCACTTCTTCAGGCCTTTAAAACAAATAAATGGTCCGCCACTTGGATAAGTGTAAAAAACACATAGATATACGTTTCTACGTATAGAGTGTGTGTTTTATTAGAGATATTTATTTACATTTAATTATTAATTTATTTTGTGTTTGTTTTAATATCTATGTGTTTTTACACTTATCCAAGTGGCGGACCATTTATTTGTTTTAAAGGCCTGAAGAAGTGCACATTCGGCTGCACGAAACGTTGCCTGATAAAACGCCTTAATGGTTTTTTGGTGCCCCTCCTCAAGGAAGAACAATCCAATTAGTTAGTTATTATGTAACTAATACAGTTGTAAGTTTCGATTGCTAATAAATGTTCTAAATTGTTCTTAAGATTCTACTTTACTACAAATCTGCCTTTTTAATTTTTGTTGTCTCCTGGTCCACCAGATTCTTATTCTTCCAAATTAATCCTTAGCTGTATCAGTTGTACTATTTTTGTTACCTTTGTTGATCATTTGAGCGCGGACCATTTACAAAAGTACTTGCGATCAAACGTTTTCGATGAAGGAGAGTCTAATAATCGGACAAATAACTTTTTCAGAATAATTCATAAACGCATGATTTAGTCTTCAATACTTAGCTTTCTTTCAAAAATATTTTTTCTAAATTCCTGAAATTTGTTGTAGTAATTAAATTTTATTTTGAATTAACAAACAATAAAACAATTACAGTTGAAATAACATTTGACCTTTTTATTTATATTGTTTATGTTTTGTAAACATTATCAAATTTTAATCAATTATCTTTATTTTTTCATATTCAACACTGCACTTGAACTAATCCTTTCAGACAAATTAACAAGGAATTTTATTATTAGTTTGTGGTCATTCAAGGTAACCACATTTCTAAATCAATCACGAACCACTGCCAGTATTTAACAATTCATCGTAAATTCAATATTTTATACTTGTTGTTGCCGTACACTAGAATGCAAATATACGTATGTAAATTTGGTGTAAATACTGCAGCATGTTAAAAATAATCTAATTAGTATCGCGCATTAATATGCATACTATTATTAATTTTTAAAGATCGTGGAGGTTAGTAATTTGTAAAATACCTGGGCAGAAAAGATTGGACTGGAATGAATATTAAAATTGTGCATGCGATGTACAAGGAACAAATGGAGATATGGAGAATATTGTATACAGCTAAAACATTAATGAAAATTGAAGAAACCCAGAATATTCATATACAAGTATATGTCAAAGAAGAAATGAGAGACACAAGAGAGTACAAAAATCGAGACAAAACTGCAGAGTGGACAAAAACGGATGAAGAGAAAAGAAAAGTGAAAAAGTGAATATCAAAAAGTAAATAAAAAGGAGTGGGAAAAATAGAAGGGATAAAAACACAATGTAGTAGAGCAGAAGGATTGAGAGAATGAATGTTTAGTTCAGGAAGAACAAAGGTAAAAAAGGTAGAGCAGAAAGGTGTAAAAATGGTAATGGTGTGGTAAGAGAATCAAAATTTAAGTGGGAGGAGAGTCAGTCCCAGACTGTGTGACAGAAACCTTAATAGATTTTTTTAAATTAAGAAGAACAGGAAAAGAGAAGAGTAAAAAGATGGACAAGTATAAAAAGTAAAGGAAATTATAAGATTAATTGGAGGAGGAAGACGTGGAGAAGAAAAAGTAGTGACAATAATAAGTGACAGTAGAAACAAAAACATAGGGAAAAGTGAAAAAGGTTTGGGGAAGAAACGGAATAGTATAATGGCGAATGGCGCAGAAAATGAGTTCAGAAAAGAAGAGACACATGAAAAAAGAAGCCGATGAATAGAAGATATTAGGAAAAAATTGTAATAAGACGGAATAAAGAAGAAGAAATGAAGAAAAGAAGGAGATGTGTGGAAATAAATATAAAGCGAGAAATGCGGGCGAAAAAAATCCGGAGGAAAGGGGGGAAACAGGGGAAAACAGAATGATAAAGGGAGATTAAAAAAAAGAACGGAATAACGGACGGAGAATGGTGTAAAAAGGGCGTTGAAAAGAGGAAAGAGGAAGTGAAAAAAAGAAGTGAATCGTTATATAAAATCTAAAAAGTGAAGGATTCACTGAAAAGTCGAGTCAAGTAAGTATAACAAATGCAGGATATAAAATATAAACGGAAGTGATTGATTTTAGGATAGGAGAGAAACTTTGTCATTCCGAATCAGATATGAAGTCGGAAGTCGGAAGTCGGATTTAATAGCGAGATGTTATGGGGTGTTGTATAAAAAGAAAAGTAAATGAGGAATTATGTCCATTAAGCCCAACCTCATTCTCACTGTATATAAGAAAGTGTGGGATGTTCAGAAAGTTTGTTATTAATAAGATAAAAAATAATGTCTTTTTGTACAATTGCCTAAGAGAGAGAGAGAGCTGGTAAATCAAAAATAAAACATGAACAAGAAGACAAGAAGAATGAAGATATTTTTAAAGTAGGCTGTTTGCGATGATGCAAACGAAGAGGTGAGGAGAGGTTGATGAGAGAGGGAAGTGAGAGAAGAACACGCAGGTTTAAGAAAGAAAGATTTGGAAGTAAGGTCGAATAATTAAGAAGACATTTGGAAGAAGCAAAAAAGAGGTGGGGGATCGAGGAGAATGAGAATATTAACTGGTAAAAAAGTAAGAAGAAAGTGTAGAATATGTGGAAAAGAGAAGAAAACATGGAGAAGAGGTGAAAGAGGGAAATGTTGAAATTTAAATTAATTAATAAACTTGCTAAGTCAATGATACGCTAAAAAACTATTCACATTAAAAATCATGCACCATTCAAAATCACAGACAAACCGAAAAGAAAGCCATGAAACACTCCACAATTTCACCGTTGCCAAGGCTACGGAACACCAAAAACTACTGCACATTAGATCAGCGCTGCGTAAAATGTACCAATATCAACAATGCCAGAAAAACCAGAAGAAAACCTAAATGTACTAACTACGGAGGACCACACCCCAAGATATCGCGGCTGTAGCCACCAAATGGTTAGTCCAAAACGACTAAAAACATCAACCAATCTAGCACAACTCACAAGAGACACTATGTTGTGAGTCCGAAACGTTCCTTTGCTGACCAAGTTCAAAATACCTCAGCAACCAACAACAACACAAAACAAACCGCAAACCCAGCGACCTCACTTAACACAAATAATATAATCAAAATCCTTATTGATCTCTTTACCCCTTACCACCCAATTATTAAAAACCTCATCAATCCTTCCTCTACTCCTCAATGTACCCTAAATCACAAACAGTCATAAAATAATTATCAATCCTTAACTGAAACGCCATACATCAATTCTCATCCTTGTCAGACACAACATAGAAATTGCGGCATTGGTGCATCACCGAAACTCATCTGTCCCAAGTAGACAGGTTGAAAATTTCAGGATACCAACACACACAAAAGATAGAAACTTCCGAATAGCTTCTTGAGGAGTAGCTATTCTCATTATGAAGAAAATTATCTGGAGTTAAAATAGGATTAAGTGATCAAAACCTTAACTTATCAGTGCTTACAGACAGCCAAACCAGAAACTTGTTGAGGAAGATATAAAAACCATCTTTAACACAAATAAGCCACTCTTAGAGACCTCAACACTAAAACCCAATTATGGAGATGCAGATTAAAAACTACGCGACAAAATACTCGTTTCAAGTGACAGTCCCTAAGAAATCACCTACTACCCATATCACAACGATATACTAGACAAAATGTTAGAAAAGAACTTCGATAAACCAACATTCCAAACTATAGTAGAAAAATAGACGTAACGTTTATCAGCACATCACAGTTGACACAGCCAGTACCAAGACTAATAAACGGGATATTTCTAAGCCATCTAGCAATATCCAATCTAACAACATCAATAGCTGACAACATGCGTAAAGCAACATTAGCGTTTAAAATCAATAGAAACCGTAATCACTATTGCTTGCCCATTGAAATTTTAGCACTGATTAAAGGAAACAAACAAGCAAGACGCGAATAGCAGAAAACTAAAAATCCTGAAACAAAACGACTACTGAACAGTTTAACACACATTTTGAAAAGAAGTTTGGATGAGTTGAGAATTAACTCGTATCAAAAACACATTAAACAACTTCAACCAGGAGACATCGGAATGTAGAGAGCGCATACGAAAGCAACGACCAGACATCCCAACTTAGATAATACGCTAATTGCCACCGATGAAGAAAAAGCAACAATCTTTGCTATCCACTATAAAAGGGTATCCGCCCCTACAAACCACAAAGCATATATAATCAGTCAGATTGAAATCTATTTCCCAGTGATAACAGAATCGATTTCTTTTCCCTCCCCTAAAAACTCAAGTTATCATTGACAGTCTCCCTAAAAGGAATGCCCCAGGATACGATCTCATAACCAACCTAATACTAACTCAGCTGACCAATAAACCTTAGCCTACGTAGGAACAACTTTCAGTACATGTCCCCAGCAAGACTGCTTCCCAAAAACATGGAAGCACGCGCACATATCAGAATTTCCCAAACCAAGTAAAGACATCAGTGACATCACTCTCAAAAGTGTTCGAGAAGATCATTAACTCCCACCTAATGATAAATGAACGCCAGTCAACACCCTACCAGCATTCAAGTTTGGCTTCAGAAAATCACTCTATCGCATTTCTGAAAAAATAGAAGAAGGCTTCGAAAACAAATGCTATCACAGTTGTAGTGCTCCTCTAGGCTCTTGACAAAGTCTAGCTCAAATGCCTAAAAAGTAAAACCATAAAGATGGAAATTGCCAGCTAGTTTTTTTATTCATTGAAGAAAACGTACCTTCTCAGAAACAAAGTGCTAATCGCATGAAAGTGTATTGGGACCCGTACTATTTAATATCTTTACATCAGACGACCCCAATATTGAGACAACCTTAGCGACCTTCGCGGATGACACTGCAATCTTGACACAGAACACTGACCTCACCCTAGCTATAGAAATACAGCAGTGTGCAGTACCCTAAATGTGTTCATGGTTCAACCAATGGAATATGCAAATTAATCACACCAAATATCAGGCAAAAATTTTCACCCAGTCAAAACTCCCTAAACCTAATAATTAACAACAACATTATTCTCTGGAATCTCACCAACAATGCGCAACCAGCGATACGCGAGATCTACAGGGTGTCACAGGATTAATGGGAACAAATTTGCACACAAGTTCAGGACCTCAAAATAAGACGATAGGTTTCTATGGAGGTATGTCCTGAAACGAGTTACAATGTTTCAAAGTTGGTGGATAAAAATAAAATAAACGAATACAATTTTGCAGGGTCATGTAGGTTTCTTGTTTCTTAGCAACGACTTGTTAATATCTCAAATGCACGGATCACTCAACTAACTTACATAATTGTTTGGATTTGATTCATGTTGAAATCAGGCCTGAATGTTTTTCAAATGCAGAATATGCCGATATGGTGTTCTTATACGGCTTCACTGCGCCGCTGCCCCCCGTGAGTATTTTGTGCTAAATCCCAATAGCAGACTTCCAAAGGGATGAACAATCACTGCACCATTCAATCGCTTGAAAAGTACTGGATCATTCAATATTTCTCCGTATTCTGATAGACTATTCGCTGCACTGCAGGATGAAGCGAGAACCAACAGAATATTGAACTATTATGATGAGATGTCATCAAGAAGAAGAAGAAGAAGAAGATCATTTGCTGCATTCGGAATTTCACGTTGATAGTATGGAAGGCCCTCAAAGCAGATGGGCGTCATCCTTATCACATTCACAGTGTTCAACATCTATATTGCCAGACGACTTAGCACGTAGGCGCGTATTTTTGTTCATCATCTGGATCGATGAGGCCGTGTTCACCAGGCGGAGTACTTTAAATCAAAGAAATACCCATGTGTGGGCACTCCAGAATCCTTATGTAGTACGTGAGCATAATTTTCAGGATGAATTCAAGTACGGTGCTGGGAATATTGGATAACACATTGATTGAACCATACTTTTTGCCACGGTGTCTAAATGCCAACAAATTCATTCAATTTCTTTCAACAGAATTTTATGACATCTGGAAAATGTCCCACTGAATACTGGATGGTTGCCCTGACCACCATGGCAGAGGTCTCCGACAGTGGCTGGACACCCATTATCCTGGAAGATGGATCGGTGTGAAGGACCTACTGGCTGGCCTCCGCGATCACCAGACCTAACACCGATGGACTTCTTTATCTGGGGTTACATCAAACAAAAAGTCTACGAAGTACCAGTTCACAGAGTTCAAGATTTGATGGAAAGAATAACTTAAGTCTGTTTCAATTAACAGCAGTTTACAATATGATTCGATCATTTGATCCATAATTAGAAGATGTAACGCTTGCCTCCAAATAGGAGGCAGTCATTTTGAACAAATTAGATTCTGAGTAATGATGATTGTTCTTGTGTGAACTATTACTTTTTTTACCATTACAAAACGACAAACGATATTAAAAAGCTTTCATATAAAATAGTCATTCTACTGCATATTTTCCAAAGATAAAATTCGAACCATGTAAAAAGTAATGGTGGAAAATAAAATAAGGGTTGTTGATTTCACCTATTTGTAGCTATGGAGGATGAGTAAAAAATATAAAGTTTTATACATATTATATACATACCTCCATAGGAACTTTTCGTCTTATTTTGAGGTTCTGAACTTATGAACAAATGTATTCACATTAATCCTGGGATAAATCACTAATAAGACCGCTGGTGATATGCCTCAACAATCTGGAGAGACACGGTGAAGTCTAACATTAAAATTTTGGAGCCGTTCGAGGATCAAAGGTTTTGTTCGAAAAATCTCACATCGAATAATATGATCTAAAGTTTGATAAAAAGTTGAGTTCAACAAAAAAGTCAAAACTCCAAGGCAAGGTTTTGGAAATTGTCAAAAATAGCAAAATTTAAATTTCAAATGTTGCGAAACAACAAAAGCTGGAAATAAGTTTCGGTTCACGCTTAAGAAAAAAAATTATTACCTCTGGTCAAGTATTTAAATTTTCTTGTCCTTGCTTTAGTCAATGAATTCAAATCTTCACTAGATAGTAATTGTATGGGTGGCATCAATCAGTAAAAAACAGCAAAAAATACAAACAGGAAAAAGCGATTACAAAATAGATAAATTTATCAACAAACACTGGTCGTAAAACGAATTCAGGCAAGAAAAAACTACAGAAATTAATGAATGCGCAAAATTTCACTTTACTTAAAAAAAAGGTGGATGGATTAGAAATATGTATTCTAAACCAGTTTTGCTGAAGAATCACCAACAAACTTTTTCAAGTGCCAGATAATGTAACGGGAAAAATCCATTGTTGCATAAAGCGCATCTGAAAATTAATGATCATACATTTTTCATACGTCGTGGTTTGCGCAAACAACATTTATAAGGTGTTTAACACATAAAATATTTGTACGCTAATCTACGATCTCAAAATGACGCCTTGAATTACAAATGAGTAGCTTGCTGCACATACTTCTCTTTAGACGTTGATTGTCTTGCACCAGAAATACTAAAATGCATTCAACTGCATTAACAAGTGTGATTAATGCAAATTTATCTCAGTAAATATCCAGTATATTTGCAATTGTAAGCGAGTTCTTCGAAATGCACACTAATCAAACGGAATTTGAAGATGGCTTTGTAACAAGCCGCCCTTTTTTGCCCCGCGCACAAGAAAAAAATTCTAAACTAATTAACCAAAAGCTTTCGTCGCAATGCACAATGTTCGTCTTGTTCGTTTTTTTTTTCAAAAAATCACGGAACTGCAGTTTAATGCACAGATGTGCCTTTCCGAGAAAACTTTTTTTTTGTCATTTAACATGTAAAATTTCAATTAAAAAGAGTTTAATGACCGGGCCATCACATACTAGAATATATGTGGATGATCTTTGAAATTGTATTTTGCTTCGCTAATGTCAAATTAAAACTTTTTTTTTTCTACTGTGCCTGGTTGAAGGCATGAAAATTAAGCGAAATTTCTTTTAATATGTAAATTTGGAGTCATCGATCTTTGCTCTTAGTTAATTGCACGCATTAATATTAACAAAATATTTCGTTAAGGTAATCAAGATTAACGTGCTTGGTCGTGGACGTTTACCTTTAATATAAGAAAGACTTTTGAACATCTGGCGTAACGTGACCATTGTTAACCCATTGGTTAAAGACATTCTTCGTTTGATAGAAAGTGAATTAACGCGGTTCCTTTATACAGCATGCTAGCATAGTTACACTTTTTTTTCATTAATTAAGGGCTACACCGTGCCAAGCCAACATGAAGATTAAAAAGATTAAACTTGAGCGATTTAATGGTAACGGTAAAGTGTTCTCAGAATTTGTGAAATCGATCGAATTTAAAAAAAAATCACAATTTCACGCTTATCAAGGTTCTAAAGTATGTTATAAAAGCCATTAAATCAAGTAATTTCTATAAATCTGACTGACGCAACAATTAAATAATAGTAACAAACCAATAAAAAAGAAGAAAAGATTCAATTGAAGAACTAGAGCTAACGGTAGCCTTGTACGCATCGAAATACTTTGTAATTTGTAAATATTTTAACACAAACTTTATTAATCTTATCCTTGTTTTTGTTCCGCATTCACAATTGCGAGATTAATAAACAACGACTCTTACGGTATTAAGAGATTATTTATTTAACACGTACAGTTCTTATAATTTGTATAAATACACACAAGACTACTCGTTATATTTATCTCCACTCGCATTAATTAATAAATAGTGGCCCGGGGCGCGTCTACGGCACTAAATGAATTTTGAATTATTGCAGGCATTTTGAAAATCATAAATTTGAAATAAAATTGAAATATTTGATAAATTAATGGAGTTTGTTTTGCGTTAACCTATTTAAAAAGTTAAATTACGGTAAGTAGTCAAACAAAAAGTATCAGTTAATATTTCGTCTACTATCACTATAGATTTGTAATAAATCTTGTGTAAACTTCGGACATCTTTCTTATATGAAAACAGAACACACACCACAGGCAAGAGTAGCTCAGTTAGAGTGTCGTGCTAATAACGCGAAGGTAGTGGGTTAAACCCCCCCATAGACCAAATATATTTTTATACAGGAATTGTGGCTGAAAAGTAAACGGATTGATCAGCTGACAGGCTTCACAACAGGTATTTTTCTTCTTATTCACAGATTTTCTTCGTCATCACATGGATATTCCGTGGTCGATGAAGCCATCATGGCTATTCAAAAATTGATAAACCTTTTTTGTTTAATTTATTTTTGCATTCTTAAGGTGAAAATCGTTTGGCTTTCTTACATGAAAACAGAACGACCACACTCCACAGTCAAGAGCCGATTAGCTCAGATCTTAGGCCATCGTGCTAATAACGCAAGTTCCCCATGGAACAATTATATTTTTATATAGAAATTGCGGCTAAAAAACAAATGGAATGATCAGCTGACCGGCTTCACAAATCAAACACGTATTAATACATTTGATTGGTAACTGGACTGATTAAATACAAGACGACGCTTTTATAATGGTAAAATGATATCTAGAAGATAATGAAACTTTCCGGATACGGAGTTCTAGAACACCGCGATTATTCTAATAATACAAGTGACGTAACATTATTCTCATTTTTATCAACAGCTAAGAATACAGGGTGTGATTAATAATATACCACTAGGGATGCATTTCTGAACCTGAAAATTTAAAAGTTCATATAAAGATACAAGGTGGTAAGTCATTGGATTGGTAAATTTATTTATGTCATTTCGTAAAATGTTTTTTTTTTGACATACTGTAAACTTACAATCTACTTCACTAAGAGTATTGATCTGAGTCTTTATGAGATCGTTTGGATTTCTTGTAAGGAGGTCTCGGTAATCGGTGACCACGGTATCAATTACTTGCTAATATACCACGGTGCGTTCACAATCGCACCGAGTGTTTTGTTCTGAAATGTTTGTATGGTTTTTAATCGATTAAGTCTGGCACAGTCTCAGAACTGTAGGCCGTAAGACCGAATAGGTTTTACCGTCGTTTTATAAAGAAGAATTTTATTCTTGGTAGAAAGTTTTGATTTACGGCCCATGAGCATGATTTAAATGTAACCTTAGATATCTAACATCTGGTTTCGCTTAGAAAGATTTCGTATACTGTTACAGGAGGGCAGGTTTCGGTGCGGGTGGTGATTGTTACTTGAATAGATTTGGATTGGTTGATCTTGATTCCCGCTTGTTGTACGATTCACTAAGCTGATTTAGGTCAGCTTGCATGGCTTCGGAAGATATTACAGGATCATCATTTGCAATAATTTTTGTCCTCGATGCTCTTGGATATCTGATTGACAATTCTATGTGCTTGGTGAATCGTCGACATATTTTCGCAAAACCCAAACTAGTAGTTGGGCTGGAAATGTGCTAGCTGGTACTCTTCTTGTAGCAGTTTAAGTAATAGCCTATCAAATGTTTTAGAAGGAATAGACAGTAAGCTTACAGGTCTGTACAACAGGGTGGTTTATCATTTTTCTGTATCATTATTATTTCCGCATATTTCCATAAAATAGGAAAATATCAAAGGCTTAGCATTCGATTGAGTATTGTTGTGAGAAGGACGAGGGCTTTATGAGATAACATTTTAAATATTTGTCCAGTTATTAAATCATATTCCGGACTATAGTTTAGCGATTTCATTTCTAACTTCTGGCAGGGTAATGCTTTTTATTAATGGTGATATAAACAGGTTGCAAAAGCGACGGCCTTATCTTGGTCGGTACCAACCCATTCGTTATTGAATTTTCTCATCGGGAACTTTGGTGGTGTAGGTCTTTTAAGTTTTTTGGTGGTTTTCCAAAGGCTGTAGTGACCAGGTGGTAAATTTTGAATGAATGTTTCGAATGATGAGTTTTGATCCTCATTGAGGGCTGCAGTAAGTTTGCTGGATAGTCTTCTATAGCAGTGTAGGTCGTTCCTATTGCGTGATTGCTGCCATCTCCGCCTGGCTCGTCTTATTTCACTGATAAGTTGTCGGGGTGTTGTTGGAATTTATTGTATTGTAGAAGTCGACTGCCATGCAGCTTGTTGTAGTAGGATAGTGAAATATTGGACGGGGGCGTCAAGATCTGCTGAATCTTTGATTGAAATTTATGTTTTCGTTTATGTATTCTACAAATGTTTTCCAATCCGTGTATCTTGTAGTCAGCCTTGGATGTGTAGGTTTATTTTTTTGCGGTACCTACATTAAGAATAACTGGTATGTGGTCTGAGGTAAGGTCATGATTTAAGTCAACTAGGCAGTTTTGCGTTGGTATTCCTCTAGTTATAAAGAAATCTAGGAGATTTGGCAGTTTTCTTGGATCTGTTGGGCAGTATGTGGGTTCTCCGTTCGTCATATCCGATTTAATTCTAAATTTTTGTAGTTAAAAATATAAATTAAAAAACCAAAAACCATTTGAATCTGACTATTACTTACTTAAAAACCATTTTCTTATTCTATACGAATCCGTTTGTTGAACTTTGCCGGAAGAAACTTGACAATTTTAAATAATAGTTGATGTTGCCCCCTTCTGTTAGTCAGCCCACAAACGACATTTAAATTAAATAAATTTTCAACAGATGGAGCTACATCTTTAACAATTATTGCTATGCCATTATTTAGCTATATTTCGTCGTTTCGAGACTCATCAGAGATTCGAAAACTCAAACAAAATTGTTTTTACGAATACTATTGCCTTCCACTATGTTAACCTTGATAGATATTATTTAAATTATTAGCTCCTAATATTATGTTTAATTAACAGGGACCCCCAATTAAAATTGAGCCTTCTTTAAGGAGTACGAAGAATAGGTTATCCAATTACAACTGGATTATACATTTGATAGTGAGCGTTCAATTTGATACCCCATTTTTTAGGTAAGTTACTTTTATTTTATAATTTTTATCAATTTCATATGTAAATCAATTCTAGTAATTTCTTATTAATTTTATATATTTAAATTTTAAGGATATGTGATGTTAATGCAATAATCTATTATGATTTGATTGTTATGAAATATGTACAATTTTATTTTGAATCAATAAATGCCTTGATAAAGCTTATACTTCATAGGTGAAACGTCGGTTTAATAAGGAACTGGGTCTTAACGAACTCATAAATTCCTACTCTTTACACTCACTCCTTGAAGAAGGCTCAATTTTAATTGAGGATCCCTATTAATTGATAGCCACCTCGTGTTTACGAATACACTGAATAACTGTTTATTACACTAAAAAGATTTACAACTGATGGAAAAAGAAGAAACAGGTATTAACACTATTAACCTGAAGCACCTACATCCATATTTCGTTCTTTCGGAACTCATCAGAGATATATATTTCATATAATGTAAGAGAAACAAAAAGTTATATGCTTGTATAAATTATACAAAAAAATTGTATTTTGTGGGTAATTTTATAATAAACGCAATGATTATTATAATTATTGTTAGTATCCACACACAGATTAGGATAAATAAATAGTTTGAGAGCGATTGCTATTTTTTTCTTGTGTCGAGAAAATTACACACATTAGAAGATCGTGTTTGTTTTTGAAAAACTGATTAAATCGCGGAAGCAAAATATAAACAAAGCGTGGTAACCTTTGCGAAACCACGACCCAACGCAATTACCATTTATGTTAAAACAATTAGTCAATGACCGACTTGATATTAAAGCAAAGTTGTTGCGTTATTTTAAAACACGATCTTTTTAAATCAAATTAATAGGTCGCTTTACTAAATGATAAATTTTGAGCAGATGACTCTGTCACGACTTAACAAATCAATAATCAATTTACAAATATTATGATGTCTAACAACCGTGGATTATGAAAATAATCAATTAGTTGACTGAATGCAATTTATATTGCAGCCTTCGGGCCATTATTAATTTTGATTAGACTGGGATTTTTTTTTATTTTCTTGCAAAATTATCTAATCTATTTCTAGAAGAAGAGGATGGCATAAAAATACTGTGTCCATTTCACTAGTAGTCTATTATTATAAAAATTTGCCAGTAATTTGAGTATAGAAAAAAGTTACTACTAGGAAAATGGCACATACGCTTTCAGCTTCTGCAGAAGTTTTATGTAGTTCAACGAACGTATCTTAGAGGAAAAAAATGGCCGCAAGCTGTTACTTAATTCGCCATTGTTAATTTACACAAAAGCTGGATTTATAATATAAGGCCGGTGAATATGTTGCAGTTTTGACATGATCACGACATGAATATCGTCGTAAAGTTTTAGATATTTCATCGATAAAAACGTCACTTTTCTCTTGTGTGTCGAAATGCTGTCTGGAGTTGTACAAGAATCCCGCTGAGACCAGCAACTCCGTCTGCAACAACATACGGAGATGTGCATTTTACAATAATTTACGCATTCGGGATTTTCCACTTTGTATAATAATACGATCATCCGAGCGAATTTCTGCGAAAATCCGCTTCTCGAAGAATTTAATCACTGATAAAGATTTCGTTATTCGACCACGGAATAATTATCGGTTTTGTAATTTAAGACACCACGATTATCGAACCAAAACGTAAATGTCTTCCAGTTGAAAAATGACTTTTGCGAATTTTTTTTCCTTCAACTTCCTGCGAAACCCATCGTATGATCGAATAAAAAATTGCCGCAATTATAAATGAAACGACATTAAATTTTATTCCAAGAAATATAATCGTAATTGCGGTGTTAGTTTTTGTGTTCATAGCTAATTTAGCGTTTCTAATTTTTCTTCGGCTATTCCAGAAAAAATCTAAATAAATAATTTTTTTATTTAAATTTTTTGTACTATTTTAAATTAAAAAAAGTCAAAATGAGTGAGAAAAGGCTCATCTTCTCTAAAACAAATTGATAATAATTTTTTTAATTAACTTAAAAGTTTTGTTTAAATTTCTACGTTGAAGTGTAGGTATAATATTAAATAGCGTATATTTCAAGTCAGGGGGGGGGTCCCTTAAAAAACTGTTAATGTACTTGTATTATAATATACTATTTCATGCATTATTTTTAAATCGACCCAAAGTTTATTTTCTCTATTTACTCGAATACAAAGTGTAAAATTTTTTAATTTTAAATTTTGCTTGGGTTGTGCGCTCAGAACCAAGTAATGATTGAAACATTTTTGCAAGTTTTTGTGACAAATTAAATTTGAGAAACAAAAAAGGAGTTCTCATGAAAAAAATAAAGAACAAGGCGAGTAATAACAAAAGTTATAATATAATAAACAAAAAGAAATTAACGACAAAAACGTGGCATAACTAGGGGTTGCACCGTAGCTCAGTGGGAGGGGGTGGATCGCGAGAAGACTTGCCTTCGTGAAATGGTAAGTTAAGTTGAGAAAGAACTGTCACAAATCTGTTAAAAGTGAATACAATATAAAAATAAAATAAAATATAAATAAAAAAAGCTCATTACAAAAAAATCTACAAGATTTATTGCATTTAAATCAAGAAATAAATTTATCAAAACTAACAAACTTTTATACGGGATTAATTTCATTAATAAAACAACTTATCTAATTAAACGTTATCTACCCTACGCTCATACAAATTAAATATACGCACAAAATGTCCATCAATAAATTAAAAGCTCACCGAAAATTCTGTGCCCTTTTTAACTTCGGTATTGTTCACATATTTACTTACATAAAAACATAAGTACCTGGAGGTCTCGGCTGACTGTGAACCCGGGCTGACTGAGATAAACCTGAGGTTGTTGTGGCGGAACGGAGGACGACGAAAACGAAGGCAAGAAGTCAGATCAAAATAATTCTTTTTAATAACGCCAAAACCTAGCACGTCGGTATAATAAATACTTTTGAATAGAATTTAAGTTTATGGAACTGGAATTTTAAATCCGCAACATCGTGAAACTGGGTAAAGACTTCAAGTTCCCAATAAACTTCGAAGGTTAAATTTTTCAATCGTATGAAACAATACCAATAACCGTAAACTTGTGAAACGGGGAAAAACACCCCTAACTAACCTCAAACTCAAAATTTCAGTTATCGTCGGTACCCAAATGTACGTTACGTACGCAATTAAAATTACCAAGAGCCGATCGTCGACTGACTGGAAACGGCAACCGGGTGGCCAACTAAGAATGGACGCCGGCTATATCTCGGGAATTATAAATCTGACAATATTGAAAACAAATTTTAATAGGTAAATCGGTTACGTGAAATCGCGGGAAATTATTTTCAAGTTTGTAAGATGGCCGCTAGGGGGCGAAACTGTTATGGCTGATCATAAAATTGGCTCTTTCTCCAAAAATATGCAAATATAAATATATTTTAAATATTGCCGTAGCAAAGACTGTAAAATTTCTGATTTTTTTGTTTAGGGTATTTTACTCAGTCTTAGAAAATGTTGTGGTGGAGGAACGTCAAACATGTTTTTATTTAAATGCAAATAACTCCGGTATAAGTTAACGTAATTAAACAAACTAGGTATCGTTTAAAAGAGCTCTTTTTACTTAATGCAGTATAAAGATAGTCCGAATAAATTTTGACGTGATAGCTAGAGGGCGCTGTTTAACATTACAACAATTATTGCCCATTATCATGAGATTTCTAAATAGCACCCTATGTATCTTTTTACACAGTTAAATAGAGGACAAAATTCCTAAACAGTCGGGGCAAACCGCAACTTCCTATCTTTTTTCAAACCGAAGATATCAATAAAACAAATGTTTGAAAATGAATTTAAATTAATTGAAACCATTTAATTACGGCTGTTTTATCACTCGGGACAATTTCAGATTTCTAGTAAGCGGTTCACTATTTTTATTTCTTGTTACATAAATAGCTATTTGTTGTTTTTTCTGTTTCTAAAACTGTTTAAAATGCACGTCATGTACAAAAAAAATTGACATCAACAACTCAACAATATATTATTTATCTATTAATATTAACCGGCTTCCAAGTCTGGCCTGTTGCGCTCAGAAAAAATTCGCCCGCGAGTACATTCATTTCACAATTCTCCAAGAGTTTTCAGTATTTATCGTTTACTTAATGTTAATTTTTCTCATTGATTTTTAAGTAAAAATTAAAAAAAGTAGGATTGTCAGAAAATTATTATCTATGTCGCGCAGGAGTCGAAATTTGGGCTTATAAGGAAATCCATTTTTCTATTATTTTACGTTTTAATTAAATTAAATACAACGAAGACGAAAACAAAAAAAAATATCTCCTGAACGACATAAATAATAATGTTAGCTATATGTCTGTACAAAATCAGGAAAACATTTCTAAAAATAAGCGAGATAAATTTACATAAACTTTATAGCTCCCTGAGAGAACCGCCTTAATTCCGCCCTAAATGTTCAAACAGTCGTTCATCGTTTTCGATGCACTTAAGCATCTAAAACCGACAATGTATGCAAAAGAAGAGAATAAAATAGTAAATAATAATCAGTTCTTAGCGAAGGCACTCGTCATAAAATTAGTAGGCTGTGAAACAAAATTGGAAGCAATACGTCAAAATATTGGAACAATTGAATTTCATGTCAATATCATTTAGTTGCTATTTTTCAAAGCTTGTTCTCGATTTTGTTATTGCGTGTGATTGTTTGAGTTTTCGTGTAGTTTGAGTTTACTTGTTGTTGTTTGTGTTACGTTACTGTTAGTTTGTTAGTTTTTCTTGTCGTTTTTGTGTTACGTTAGTGTTGTTAGTATTAATATTAGATAGTCTTAGTGCTGTGCTGTTAAGTGTTACAAAATGCTTTATACCAACGAAGAGTTATTTGACATGATAGGTGTCTATTTTGAATGCATGAGAAATGCTACAGTTGCTGAAAGGGTATATGCGCAGCAATATCCCGATAGACGGCACCCGAATAAAAGGTTTTTCTGCGAGTTATCCATCGTTTACAAACAACTGGAAGCGTCCATGTTCCCGTATACCGTAGACAACACGGGAGACGTACCGAAGAGAACATTATTAATGTTTTAGCTTATGTGCAGTTTAATCCACACCTAAGTACTAGAAGTATTGCACAGGATCTGGGAGTAACTCGATCTACCGTTCAAAACATTCTCAAAAAGCACAGGTAAGCGAATCTTCAATGTTGAAACTCTACTGTAAACTTACAAAGGTTTACTTAATACTTATCCTACTGTTGAATCAGTAGTAATCATCTTACATCTTTCAGGTTACATTCATATCACTTAGTCCTGCATCAGGCATTGACTGCTGTAGATTTTGATCGAAGACTAGACCATTGCCACTGGCTCTTGGGCATGATGGCAGACGGTTCCCAAATTCTATCACGTATATTATGGACAGATGAGGCCACCTTTCATAGTAATGGCAGTGTAAATGTCCATAATATGCACTATTGGTCAAGAACGAATCCGCACTGGATGCAAGAAATTCAGCACCAAGGTCGTTGGTCTGTAAATTTTTGGGCAGGGATTCTAGAAGGGCAAATTATCGATCCATTCTTTTTTAATAAGCAACTAAATGGCCACAATTACCTACAGTTTTTAACAGAGCAATTGCCGATTCTGTTAGAGGAAGTGCCCCTAGAAATTCGAAGACAAATGCTGTTCCAGCACAATGGCTGTCCAGCCCACTTCGCAGTGAATGTTCGTCAATTTTTAGATGCCAACTACCCTGGTAGATGGATAGGACGGGGCAGCATTTTTCCATGGCCGGCTAGATCACCGGATTTAACATGCCTGGATTTTTATTTATGGGGTCGAGTAAAAATATAGTTTTTGCAACCGGACCCACTACACGTGATAACATGATTGGACGAATAAGGGACTGTATGCAAACTATTTCAGTAGCTGAACTAGAGAGTGCAGTTTGGTCTACGCGGGAAAGGATGCTTAAGTGCATCGAAAACGATGGACGGCAGTTTGAACATTTAGGACGGCATTAATTAAATTGTTTCAACTAATTTAAATTTGTTTTACGCGTAAAATATGTAAATAGTCAGCGGTCTAACATTTGTTTTATTGATATCTTCGGTTTCAAAAAGATAGGAAATTGCGGTTTGCACTGACTATTTAGCAATTTTGTCCTCTATTTAATTGTGTAAAAGATACATAGGGTGCTATTTAAAAATCTCATTATAATGCGCAGTAATTGTTGTAATGTTAAACAGCGCCCTCTAGCTATCACGTCAAAATTTATTCGGCTATCTTTATACAGCATATTATTAAGTAAGAAGAGCTCTTTTAAACGAGACCTAGTTTGTTCAATTCTGTTAACTTATACCGAAGTTATTTCCATTTAAATAAAAACTTGTTTGACGTTCCCTACCACTACATTTTATAAGAGAGAGTAAAATACTCTAAGCAAAAAAATCAGAAAATTTGCAGTCTTTACTACGGCAATATTTAAAATATATTTATATTTGCATATTTTTGGAGAAAGAACCAATTATATGATCGGCCATAACAGTTTCGCCCCTAGCGGCCATCTTACAAACTTGAAAATAATTTCCCGCGATTTATCGTAGCCGATTTACCTATTAAAATTTTTTTTTCAATATTGTCAGATTTATAATTCCCGAGATATAGCCCGGCGTCCATTCTTAGTTGGCCACCCGGTACTCACTTAACAGCGTTGGGCGATCTCGAAAAGTCTTGGTTCCATTTGATTATTTTTCCCAATTCTTCAGTACGGTATTCATAGTCAAAAACAAGTTTTCCGTAGCAGCAAACAAAACGTCTGAAAGACCACGACTCAATATCACAAAAAATCATAGTATAAATTTAGCAGTTTTCATATTCTTAAGATGAATAATTACGCCATCTAATGATGTTTTGCTCGATGGACTGTAGAAGGAGGTAAGTTTAGTGAATAAAATAAAATAAAAACTAACGTCATTAGTCAGGGCTTCAATACACACATACCTTGATGCATGGTCAATAAGAAGAATAGCATGTCCAATCAAAATTTTATTTTTTACTTAAATTTTCTCTTCAAAACTTAAAATTTGTGATCGGTTCTTAGAATGTTGACTACTTCACGTACTATGAACTAGTATAAAAACTTACTCGTAATACGTGGTCCACATGATGAAGTATTAACCGATTCGGACTATAACATATATAATGTATGATCAATGCATTTTTTAATCGTTATGTTAACGGAATGTTAGTTAAAAACTATCTCAAATCGCTTGGTATAAATTACGCAAGAGGTTTGTACAATTGTTTCGACTTTTTCGAACTCTTGATGAGTGTTTTTTCATGTGTGTTAAAATTGTACGGGGGGGTAAGCTGTGACTTTGATTTTGTTTTGTTAGTATAGATTATTATTATTATCAAATTATCCATATTTTTTCCCTTTTTTACTTTCTTTTGAATTTGTATTTTTTGAAAAATTTTATTTAAGAAAATAGATCGTTTCAGATTTTACTTCTTTTTAAAATTTTTAATTACTAGTATCTACTAATCTTTTTTGTAACGAAACAAACTAATGAAAAAATCATCGAGTCGTATAAGGCAACCCTATTAAATTCCATCTCTTATTTATACAAAACTTCTACACCCTCTTATTATTTTAACTAATTTGCTCTCTAAATCCACAATGCAACGGAAGATTAAATACTAAGCTTCCGCTTTGATCAAACTTCGCAATCAACTCGATCAATAGAGATAATGCAACGTAATTGCCTGTACGCAACTAATAGATAATTTAGTTTCTAAATCACATTAGGACACGTCAATTTACTCAATTTTAATAAAAGTTACTGTTTGTGTTTATTTTATTCCTATATTGTAGGTACATATATGCAGTAGAGTAAACTCAACATCGAAAGATACCAAGCTACGCGAAAAACGTCACGTCCAAGTGTACAGACCAACTCAAAAATATTCACTGATAATAAAATAAAAGTTTAGGTTACTTCGTGTTTGCTGTCAGAGAAGAGGTAGTAAATATGTTATGTTTTGTAGAATAACTATTAAACAAATTTGGTACGTCACAAAACACAACGAGGTTATAAACAAAAGGATCCGCTGGAAACTTATGTTTTTAGGGCGCAGTAGTAATATCTATGTCATTTTACTATCATTATTGCTTCTTTATCTAGTTAAAAAATGCATTTCTGGGCTTCAATTTTATTTTTTTCTTGTCATAATGGATGATGTCATGCAATTTTCTTATCGAATACCACTCGTGTGTTGATTGAATCTGGAGATTTTTTCTCGTAATTGTCAAAACGTATAATTAGTTTTCACGTTCCGTTTGAACTAATTAATCACCTTTTTGACAATCACTCGAAAAAATTTTCGAAACAATCAACACAATTAAAAATATTTCAAAACTATTAATATTAGTAAGGGAATAATGGGATTTGGAATTTATTCGTTAGTTCTCCAATATTTGTTCTCGTTCTCCTCATTTCTCACTCTCACTCACTACCTCTTCTTCCACCATTCTTCCTTCTCGTCTTAAACTTCTCGTTTTCTCCCTTGCATAACCTCCCCTTTCATAATACGTCTTTTTCCTTGTTTCCGTATTTTACTGTTTGCTCCTCTACCCCTTTCCAACATTCGTATACCAGTTACCCTTTCTGTCCTCCATCCTCTCCTCATATTTCAACGCTTTTTTCCTGCTTGTATTCGTATCTTCTCCAGCTTCAAATCTTCTTCTATTATATGCCCTGGTGTGTGTCTAGTCCTAGCGTCCATCTCCAGTAGTTCTCTTAATTTTTCTCCAATTCTTCCCGTTCCTTACATCCCTAAACGTTTCGTACATCATTACGCTTTTTACCAATTTTTCAAAAACTCCCTTCTCTTCCCCATGTCCTTCCCAAACATCCTTTCTCCAATTCCCCATGTTTATCTAATGATTCTATTTCTTTTTTGTCCTAACTCTCTTATCTGGTCTATATCCTTGTTGTCATACCTGAAGTTGTATCCCAGGTACCTAAATCTATCTACCTTTGTTATCTCCTCCTCTCCCCACCACCATCTTAGTTCCTTTCCTTTATCTTTTTTTTTCTTGAATTCCATAATTTTTGTTTTCCCACATTAGCATTCAGTTTTCCTCTCATCTTTTCTCCTACATGTTTCCATTGTTCTCCTTAAATCCCATCTGTGCCTTTAGCTTTTCCTTTTTTCGATGAGGCAGATTTTCTTTCTAGTTACCCCCCTGTCTCGTATGTCCCCTTCTCTCTCTCTCTTCCACTTTCTCTCTCATTTACCTTCCAACAACTTTTTGCAATGTTCTTCCCATTTTTGTTATTTGTTCTAGATCCTCTCCATTTCCCCCCTCTTTTTTCTTTGTTAATAAACATCCAAGCTTGGTTTTCACTTCTTATTTCTCCTATCTTCTTCTCCATCATTTGTCTGAATTGTTCTTTACTTTTTGCATGTCTACTTAGACTGTTCCCTCCAAATTTTTCTTTTTTTCCTATATCTTTTCTTTTCTACTGCCTTCTCAACTTTTTCTACTATTTTCCATACCTCGTCTTCTATCTCTTATGATGTTTCCTATTCATTCTCCATTTTGTCTTTATATCTTTTAATACTTTCTTCTATCTATATTTCTTTCTCCCCCACTCATATTATTCTTCCTCTTCTCTTTCCTCCCCTATTAAATTTACTTCCAATTTCTGGTGATCTGATACTTCCTCCTTCCATTATCTATGTCTCTCTGCATCTCTCATTTATAATACATAACATAAACGTATATTCCCCTTTTTCCCCTACCTTATTGTTCTCATTCATTATGGTCTATCCTCTTTCTTCGCCTAAATCCAACAGTTTTCGGCCTTGTCCATTAATTTTTTTCCATCCCCCCCTCACCTTCCGTTCACTAGCATCCCTCCTTCCTCCCCTGGTCTTGCGTTGAAATCTCCTTGTATAATATTATTTTACACTCTTCGCTCCCTTTTACTGCTTTTCCATTTCTTCCCTTGTGTCCTTCATTTCTTTTCCATATACCATTACTATTTCATACTTCTCTCATTTCTCTATCTCTACGACTGTTGTCATCACCCCTTTTAAATTCTCTTCTTTTTGTATCTTTTAACATTTCCACCTCTTTCTTATCACTCTTATTATTCCTTCTTCCCTTTCTGCGAACTGATTTTTCCGCATAAATTCCCCCGGCATCCTTTCCTGTTATGTATTCTAATACCATCTAATAGCCCTACCATTTTGAAACATCGAATATACACCCAGAAATTTTCCCCATTATTTTTTAACCTCTCTATGTTTCAAAACAGTATTTTATTCCTTGTTTTCTTTTGGTTTTATTTCCTCCTTCCACTTCTATTCCCCTTTCGTTCCCCTTACTCTATCTAGTTTTTGGTTCCTATTTCCTTATCTCCTCTTCTTATCTATACACCTTCTTTCTTCTCCATCTACCCACATCTTCATATATCCTATTTTCACCCTCTTTCCCGCTCTGTCTATTTTATTTGCCCTTATTCGTACCTTTGATTGTATTTCTCTTTCCATTTTCGAAAAATCTTCGTCTATGTATATGTTTGTGCCTTTCAACCTTTTTATTCCTCATAATATATTTTTTAAGTGTTTGTGTAGTCGGTATGGCGTTTATGGAATTTTTTATGTTTGCGGTTATTATATTTTTTGCTGTATTTTAATTTTTTTTAATTGCAAGATTATTTACTAAAATATCGAATATTTGAGATTACGATCGATAAAAGACAAATGAGTGAACGAATAGTCTTTTATAACAATTATACTGTTTTCTATTTTGCGTCTTTTTCTAGTAAAGAAATTCAAATCTCAAAACTTTGAATTTTAAAATGATTGGTAAATGTTTAAATATTAACTACTATATTACTCATTGATTATTTTTCAGGAGTCCTCAATTTAATTGAGCCTTCTAACAGGAGTGAGTGTAGGAATTTATGAGTTCATTAAAAACTAGTTTTATATTCTGCCGACCTTTGGCCTATCGTGTGTAAGCTTTTTTAAGGCACCTATAATACCTCTTCTTCTATCTTGAAATAAGCAACACAGATAGGCTCATAAAATTATACCCTCACTCCTGCTAGAAGGCTCAATTAAATTGGTAAATGTTATTGTTGAGAGGGCTAAATGTTATAGTAATATTATTGATGTTCTCAGAAATAAAATATTGCGTAAAATCAGAACAAAAAATAGTTACTTGTCCAACAAGTGAGTTGCCTCACAAGCTTAGCGAGTGAGGCATTAGAGTGAGGGTGAAAAAAGGCTTTTCACATGTGTTAGACACAACATTTTTTCCAGGACACTCCCCAAAAAACCAACTTGATGAAAGAAAAACTATTAATTGTAAACGTAACTTACTGTTACAGGATTTCGTCACAATTTTGTACGTACAAACAAAAGTATCCTTCCCTTTCATAATCTAGCCTCCTATCTTCTTGTCCTTCATTTATTTTTCTCTCCTTTATTTGTTTCCACGCTGTTTGTAGTTTCTTGTATTCCCTCTTTCTCTCCTTTTGTATCTCATTGCCATCTTCCCCTGCGGTTATTTAATTTTTTTTCCAATTTCGACTCCTCTTCGAATATGTATGCTGATGTCTCTTTTTCATTCATTCATTTTATTTATATTTTTTCTAATTATTCCCACTCTCTCCGTCCCCACATCTCCACTCCACACAACATAACTTTTTACGAGTTTTTCCCATAACAATTTTTCTCCATATCCTTTCCAAATACTCTCTCCTCCAAACCCCACACATGTCCTACTATTCTATTACATTTTCTCTCCTCACCAGTTTTCCTACTTCTACCTCTTCTCTTTTGAAAAATCACTAATTTTGTTTTTGTTTCGTGTTTAATTTCAACTTTTTCTTTTCAAAGTATCTTTTATCGTCTTTATCATACTTTTCATCTCTTTTTCATTCCCGCTAACATAACCACATCGTCTACGTATCCCAGCACTCACACCTTTTCCATTCCAATCGCGATTCCTCACTTTGTTGCACTTAACGAGCATCTTAGCCGTAATCCTTTTCTAGTCCAAAATAATAATTTTTACTTTTCACCTTGTCTCCTCATATATCTCTTCTATTTTCTATATCATGTGCTCCCCTATCCCTTTTTATTTAATCCTTTCCACAGCTTATTTTCTATTTACGTAACCGAATGCTACCTTGATGTCATGTATATCATAGAAATTAAATTTATCTGCATCATAAAAATGTAATTGATTTATTTTTATTGTAAGAATTAAAATTGTGAACATAATGAGAATTGAATTCATTTTTGATTAAGAATTAAAATTAATGACACAATGGAAATCCATTTCAATTTTGTTTAAGGATCAAATTTATATACATCATAGAAATTCAATTTATTTTATTTTATGAATTAAAATTATGTACATAATGAAAATTCGAACAATTGTAATTATGTATATATATAATAAAAATCTGTACATTGAAATTTAACTCAAATTGTTGAAATATGTAAATAATTTTTTCCACTACTAGCTGTGAAGTGGACAATTATTGCGTCTTCTAGCCAACTAAGAAGTTGAATTTCTATTAGTGGTTAATAATTTTTTCTATTGTTGGTTAATAATGGACAAATTCAATTTTTTTGAGAATCTAAGAACAATTGTTTAACAAAACGAGTGAAACATAATTTTGTATATCCAGGATATTATCTTTAACGTATTTGCTGCTTAAAATTACCTAAAACGATAAAATTATTTGAATAAAAAAATGCCATTAGTTTAAAATTCGCGCCCCCATCCCATAACCGCAAATACATAACCTGAATTTATTTATTTATTAAATATTATGGTAGAATCAGTTTTTTCAGGTTTCCCAAAGGAGATTTAAACCAGGCGAGTTAAGTTACATGAAGAATTTTAAGTAAATTACAAACATTTTGTTGTAGATATTTTGAATGGTTAACAGAATCTGGAAGGTCCGATCTGTTGCATAAAAATGTCGACTCTAAAAACTTAACGAGTATGTGGCGAACACTTGCCATTCCTAAATGAATTACAAGTGTCAATTTCTGAAACCCAATATTCAAATGATGCAAGGTATATTGGCAAAGCAATAAATGCCCGTTAACATCTCTAGCAATACTAAAACTACTCAAGCTTGCAGCTCAAATACTCTTAGGTAAAGAAAAGTACGGAGGAACATCCTTAAACTGCAACGTGAAAAGAAAGCACTTCAATTGAAGTTAACATCTCCCAACGATTACTTCCCGAAAGCAGAGCACAAAGGGTCTATTACGCCACCATCACATTCTACGGAAGCCTTCAAACGTTGTTTTTCTTATAGAATTTGTAAATATTATAATTCCTTACCATCCAATGTTAAAAGTATAACGAGTCAAAGTTTAAATTATTTATTACCAATCATTTAAGTGTGTAATGTATAGCATTTTCTACACGTACTCAGACAATTGTAGTGACGATTTCACTTAGTGCCAAGAATTTAAGTGTTTTATTTATTATCTTTTTTTCTTTCTCTCTCTTTTTTAGGTTGAGTGGAAGAACAATAGGCAGATTTGAAATTTGCCATTGAACTCCGCCTTTTGCAATTTATAAAAAAATCTTTTATATTTTATGTATCTATTATGTATCTTTCTTTTTTGCAATAAAGTCCTTTATTATTATTATTATAATTGTGACAGCCCAAGTGGATTTAAAAAATAAACCACTAAGAAGCAGGAGATATACAGAGGAATAGAAACAATTTTATATTTTACGAGCCCCAAAATGTTAATTTTAAAGTAGGTTTTAAATTTTTTGCCAGCTCAAACTGCTACGTGATCATAGTTAGAGTTATATATAAAAAAAACAACCCTTGTGCTACATATTTACAAATTCGATATGTAAAGGTGACAAATTGAAGTCGATAGTATTAGACTGCATATAGAAAAGCTACAACTACAATCCGGTGCCAATGTTAGGGCAGTAGTAAAATTTTCGAAACCTAATTAAAAGAATAGATGTATCACCGGAAAAACCATACTTTCTCGTAAACGATAAGAAAATCTATTATCTCTTCGATGTCTCCTATTTATTGATGTCGGTGCAAAATAACTTGATTAAATACGATATAATCTTTAATAACAAAATATTGAAAAGACATTAAAAATTTCTACATGTCAGACAAATCTAAACCGCTGCGATTGGCTCCTACATCAACTAATGTACATTATACTCTGAATAATTTTCAGAAAATGAAGGTGAAATATGCCACACAAGTGTTTAGTAAATCAGTTGCAGTTGGTTTATCAACGTATGTAGCTTTTAATGCTTTTTGATTTGTTTGCATTCCTGTGCTACTTGATTTTTACAAGAAAAATGTTTATTTTTTATTTTTGGCTTAAATTTGGCTAGTAGTGGAAAAAATAGTATATACACCATGGTTGTGAAGTCTGTCATTATTGCCTTAGCTAACTATTAAGGCTTCAACAAAAATGAGTTGCACTTCGATTATGTTCATGATTTTAATTTTTAAAATAAAAAAAAAGCATTAAACTCATCACTAGAATCTAGGCACCTATCTACATAACAACAAACCGTAAAACATTTGTATGTGTGAATTAGTAAAATCCCTAGAATCTAGTGATCTATTTCATTCAAAATTAAAATTATGTAATAATGGAAATTGAATGAAAAATACCAGAGTTAACTTTTTTCCTACTTTTATTTGGTTTCCTTAATGTCAAAATTAAAAAAAAGTACCTTTTAAATTTAAATAAAATTGAAATTCTGCAAATATTAAATTAAAGTGACTTAATAGGAACGAACATTTCAATATATCAATTTTTTCATTTTACTTAATCATACGCTCGTAAATTTAAATCTAATGAACGGTTGTACCCTTCATTTTATGTAACCAAATAAATAAAACAGTGCATTTAAAACTCTTAGAGGTAAGATTAATTACAAGAACCATTACTTTGTAGTATTCGCAAACGCTTTCTTTCTGCAAGAAAGTAAAAAAAGTCTTCGTGTCTGCGGGGTGGTTTGAAATCCGACAGTCTCTCATCTAGTGTTCGAATCTTGTTGCAGGAAAAAAATTCAAAGATTCAAACAAGCGAAAAAATAAATAAATGGATTAATTACGTGGATTTTACATTATATGTTTTATTTTTTCACAGTATTATATAAGCAGAAATTGTGTTGCGTATTTGTTATGTAGACGTTATGCGTTACGTTTGAACTACAAAACAATGTTACACATTTGGTAGGTGATTAATTTACGTATAGTAAGTAGAGGAGGAGCACGTAGAACGTATGAGACATATGTTCAATATGTAACACAGACATCAATCGAAACGTAACATGAAATAAGGAAATGTTTATATTACGATTGTATCTACGTTACAGAATTTGCTGGGTATAGGTCAAAGTGATGACGTTTTTCAAATAGTGATAAAAATCGAAAAAAGTAAGTCGACAAAAAAATCAGAAATTAGTATTATAGATATTTCGACTCGTATTAAAGACGAAGACCCAAAGGTGCGTTCGATTTGTTTTGATCGATGCCATGAAGTTTGACCTCAAATAAAAAGTCAGTCGAAAAATGACATTGACACGAACTGCATGCAGTAACATAATAACGTAAAGGAAAATAAGATGAAATTTTGTACGAGATAAATTCGTATATTGACAGTAGTCGGGCGCCAATGTAACATAATAATGTCTTTGAAATTCCTGCAATCGTGTTTTATAACGTTCATATTAAATTACTCTTCATTTAAAAGGGCAATGGCAGTCCTTCCACGGCCTTGGACATCTTCAGAGATTGTGTTTATCTCGTCATTTCGCTCGTCTGATTCACACTTTTGCGATCGCTTATTTGCGTAGCCACGTTATGTTTACGTTGCCAGAGATTAGAATTATCGTACCTGTTTTCTGTTCGATCTTCTTCTATCTCGCATCTTCGACATGTTACTTTCGTAACATACTGCTAGATATCGATATCGCAAACAAGTACTTCGTGATGTTGCTTATTTTTACGAGTAACCGATTTTTTATAGACGCCTACATAACGCCGCTATTGCAATCATCAATAAGATTCGCTGCTGATAATCATTGAAACGTGTCGAGATATCATCCAAATATTGATATTGGAAGTTTGCTCTTAACATCCATTCTCTGCTTGTCAATGTCAAAAACACACCAAATCGATTTGGTACGATACAACTAAAGAACGAGCCGACAAAAAAATAATAACGCGAGATGTCATAAATTAAAAGCTTAGACGTTCCATCCGTGGTTGAAATGTCTTCAATTGCTATTTTAATACGCGCAAGATGGCATCTGCTTTAAAAATAACCGTGACTTACACCTGATTTTTATTTGCTTCTCGTGGTGGTAACCATTAACTGAAAAATGCTCTTACTTTCGTCTAAGCGCTTTAAGTTTTTCAATCTCTTCTGCTTTTAGAAGAAAAAAAAACTACCTGAAAGTGTACCAGACTAATTATTTTGGTTTTTATTAATAGAATGTTGTACAAGTGAACAAGCTGAACGTCTGAACGCTGTAATACGTTTTTCAAAATTAAAAATTATTTGCTGTATTGAATTGAAGATAAATGTCTATGAAATGACCACCTCTTGCACCTCGTTTGTTGTAAATATTGGCATAATTGTTGACCAATGACGCAAATAGTTTAGTCCGTTAGTTCAAAAATCAATTATTAACCAAATTACCCGTTAGTTCAGAACATAGTACATAACAATTTCTTGAAACAACTGCGACTTGTTTCGTTTATTCAATTCATTCATTTGCAAAATTAGGTGTAGCGCCATCTTCCCGAAACCACATGTCTTACAAATCAATACACGATATTTACAGTTGCAGCGGCAATACCGACCAATTAAGTCTAAGAGCTCGGTCGCCTAAGCCCCTCTAAGGCGACCTCAGCCCTCCCACAAAAAATATTTTTGATGTTTGCACACGAAAGACAATAGCTAGCACAGGCTACCACAACTTTGCTCAACGCTGACACCTTTAATAAAGTAGTTATTGAATGTTGAATGTAGGAGCCAGCCCCGACAGCAAAATTTCGAACTTTTGACATTTGGTGATTAAAGAGCTGAAACAGGACAGGGTAACTAACCTAAAAATAACGCTAAGACCTCAGCCCCTCACAAAAAACATCAAGTTTATGTTTGTACACGAAAAAGGATAGCTAGCACAACTTTGTTCAACGCTAGCATGCCTTTCAAAAAATATTTTTGATGTTTGCACACAAAGATAACACAGGCCAGCACAACGCCGGCACACCTTGAATAGCGGAGGCGACCTCAGCCCCCCACAAAAAAATATTTTTGATGTTTGCACACGCAAGAGAATAGCTAGCACACGCTACCACAACTTTGCTCAACGCTAACACCTTTAATAACGGTGTTATTGAAGGTTGAATGTAGGAGCCAGCCCCTGACAACAAAATTTTGAACTTTTGACGTTTGATGATTAAAGAGCTGAAATAGGACACGCTAGCACAACTGACAATAACGCTAACACATCAACTCCCCACAAAGAAACATCAAGTTTATGTTTGTACACGAAAAAGAATAGCTAGCACAGGCTAGCACAACTTTATTCAACGCTAGTACACCTTTAATAACGGATTTATTATGGGTTGAATATATATAACCAGCCTCCGACCGCCACAACAAAATTTCGAACTTTTGATGTTTGAAGATTAAAGAGCTGAGGTAGCACAGGCAAGCACAACTAAAATGAACGCTACCTACCACATCTTTGATTATGGAGTTATTCAGACTTTAATCCCACAAAAACATATCGAATTTTTGATGTTTGCACACGAAAGAGATCAGCTAGGTAGCACAATTTTGCTCAACGCTAACACACCTTTAATAACACAGTTAATGAAGGTTGAATCTAGGGGCCAGGCTGCCCACAACAAAATTTCGAACTTTTGTCGTTTTGAACATTAAAGAGCTCAGAAAGTATAGGCTAGCACAACTAAAATTAACGGTAGCATACCTTTGATAAAAGTGAGGTTTTAATCCCACATAAACACATATCACATTTTTGATATGTGCGCACTAATGGGAATTATTGAGGCTTGAATCTGGAGGGGCTAAGGCGAGCTTTGCCACCCCACAAAAAAATATAAAATGTTTCCACGCGAAAGAGTTAGCACAAGCTAGCACAACTTTACTCAACGTTAGCACATTAATAACAGAGTTATTGAGGGTTGAATGTCGAGAGCCTAAAGCAACATCAGCCCCTCCCCTCACAACAAAATTTCAAACTTTTTGATGTTTGAACAAAAGCAAAGTTGTGCTAGCCTGTGCTAGCTATTCTCTTTTGTGTGCAAACATCAAAAATTCAATATTTTCTGTGGGGGAGGGGGGAGGGGAGGGCTTAGCTCGTTTTAGCCCTTATCTATTCTCTTTCGTGTGCAAACATAAACAATTTAATAGCCCCTCCAAGTTGAAGGATTAATAACTCCGTTACTAAAGGTGTGCTAGCGTTATTTTTAATTATGTTAGCCTGTGCCAGCTCAACTCGTTAATATCCAACCGCCAAAAGTTCGGATTTTTTGTGAGAAGGGGCTAAGGTGTGCTAAGGTTGCGCAAAATTGTGCTAGCTCGAATTTATGTGTGTGTGGGTGGGGGGTTATGGTGACCGCGCTCCAATGAAGCCTAATTCAATGGTGTAATACCATAATGCAAATAGACAGTCAGTTCTTTTGGATGTATAAATTCTTTAAAAGTTATTCCTGGATTTTTCTCACCCCATTTGAATTTTTTTAACAATTCAATGACTATTTTGTAGTAGTAGCTTCTCGTGAAAGTTGATCAATGGATAATTTAGGATCTTCAACACCATGTACGCAAATCAAATCCATTTTATTTTATCTTCCACCAAAAGACTTTCACTAAGAATTTCACAATGCCATCGAAGATTTATTAAAATGAAGAAACCGTTCAATTTGAAAATCTCTTTTGACCAAATATGGATTAACCCCGCAATCGCTTAGACCCAGAGGACCTGCTGTCCCTGAGACCACTTTAGCCTCGGAAACATTTGCGCCAGAATCGCTTAGCCCAGGGACTGCTTAGCCCCGAGACCGCATAGCCCCGGGAACGTTTAGTCCCGCCATCGCTTAGCCCCGACACCTAAACCTCTTAAAAATAAATGTTTTATTGCTATTGCTATTAACTATTATCATTTTCAAGCACAAATACAAGTTTGACTCAATGGAAATAGGTTAACTCAATCTTAGGTTGGGTTTGTTGTTTTTTACCGAACAATTGATCAACGGAAATTTATACGACATATTTTGTACGCCGAAAGAATTGAAAATCGTTTGTTGTACGAAATACATATAACCGATAGTATTTTATATGGGAGCGGTGGTAACGGTGTTGGTTGAGAGGTTACAGTTATTACAATTTCTTGCTTTAAAAATAAATTTCAAATTTCAACAAAAAAACAAAAATTGAACGGTTTTGGATTTCTCTTCGGGGCGAAGCGTTCCCAAATCTAAGTAAACCCAAGGCTAAGCGATTACGAGGGTAAGTGATCACACCTAGAACACGCTTTTGATTACATTTGATTCAGTAAAAGGTGTTTGTGTAATCTTCTGAAGTATCAGTTAATAAATTTATACATTTTTTGAATTAGGTTCTTTTTAGAACAACTTTTGAATAAAGCGAAGATTCGTAAACAGGTATTTATCGTGCCACAGTTTATTGCCAAAGAAACGTATAGTCAACAAAATTGATTCTCAAACATTAGAAAGCTTATGAAATTCTATGTTCAATGACACATAAAAAATTAGGACACCGACTATTATTTGCTTAATAAGCAGACGCACAATGCGTTTAAAACTCTTTACAGTGATTTTTGTATACTGGTGTGCGAGCTACCCTACACTGATAAGCCTTAAATAAGGCGAAACACGTGTATATAGGTGCGTTCGGAATTCTGCAATTATCACCGGCTACTTTTTTATTTGGTTGGCAAGAATTTGATTTACTGAAATGCTGAAGAGTTCACAACGGGCATCAGATTTGCACAAATTATTTATTTTTCAAAAAATGTTTCTATACCATATAATTGAAGGGTAATTATTGAAGGACAATAAAAAAATCGTCGCATTGTCTCGACTATGATTTAAGATCGAAAATAAAAAACCATTTGGAAATGTTGGAAATAGGTATTCCAACACAAAACTAAAGAATATATTGAAAGTTCCTCAGAAATCTCTTCATCGATGGTTGAAAATAATATCGTCTTCCCGCTTACGTAACTGTCACAAAATATACTTGTAATGACCAACTTGGTAACCAAGTACATTATTTTGATAGAGCACCTGTGTGTCCAAACTCTACCCTACAAAGTCAATTAAAACATACCACGATAGAAGTCATTCCAAACAAATAATATCCCGTATTACGTATTAAGATTTTTGATGGGGTGACTGTAACGAAATGACGTTCTCCTTCCTATTAAAGCTAGTGTGTTTTGGGGTTTTTGTTTAATCTGTCTGATTTTCTAATTTGTTCTATAACCTTTTACTTTGGACACCTTGTATAGTCCAAACAATGGTGAAGAAGAGGAAATTGGTTTCAACAAAGACCAAAGTGGAAATTACGGAAAATAGTCACATTTGGATTATAAACATTTGTTCAACTAAGACGTTGCTGATACGGCTCAAACTTGGCATCGGACTACATAGAGATTATTGTCACCAATACCTTCATAAAATTTGAAAAAGATTGAACTGATGAGATTTAGCACTGAATGAAACCTGGTTGACGGGGGACATACCGAATAATGCAATCCTTATCAATGGGTATAATGTTATACGAAACGATAGAATAACTAGAGCAGGTGGTGTTGCTTTTTATATTAAATCGGTATTGTCATACAGTAGGATTGAAGTTAACGATGATATTGAACAATTATGGGTTAATGTATTATTTTTTTTTTTTTTTTTTTTTTTTTTTTTTTTTTTTTTTTTTTTTTTTTTTTTTTTTCTTTTTTTTTTTTTATTTTTTTTTTTTTTTTTTTTTTTTTTTTATTTTTTTTAAAAAAAATTAAAAACTTTTTTACAAAATTATTTTTTTTTTAATTTTTTTTTTTTCCCCCTTTTCCTTCCCCCTTTTTTCCTTCCCCTCTTTTTTCTTTCCCCTTTCTCTTAATTAAAATTTTTTTTTCCCTTTTTCCCTTTTTTTTTTTCCTCCTTTTTTTCCTTCCCTTTTTTCCCCCTTTTCCTCCCTTTTTCCCTTCAAACAATGTAAGTATGCGTTTGGTGTTGTCTACAATCCTCACCGAAAATTTTATGTTAATTTTATAAATTCATTGAAACGACCTTGTCAACTGTACTGTATATTACCGAGGTATTATTTTGTTTGGGTGATTTCAATATTGATATGTTGGATGTACACTCATGAAATTTAAAACTTGGACACCACAATTTCTGTAAACAAAAGTTTGCACATTGTGAAGCGGGCTTAAGGGTATCATTTACAATTCTAACAGCAGGTAGTCTCAGCAGGGGTTATCTTATAGAAGGACTGTAGAATGAATCATTACACTAAGCACGTTTTAGAAAATAGGTAATTTACGTTGCTTACTTAATTTTTTCTTTAAAGAATATATTTGAAGGTATCGCTAATTAAACACCATAGCTCGATTAATTATCGAATCAAAATTTTGTTTAGGAAATGTTTACAAAATAAAATTAGAAATAATTTTGATTTAAAAACGTCTACAAGCAATAACTTTTAAATTAAATCAAAAACTAAACATGGTTATTTGGGTTGACTGATTATTACTTATTTTTAAATAAATCTAACCTACTAATTATTGTAAGTTATTAAAAAAATCATTAAACTCTCTATTCATAATATTTAGTCCTTACAAAATGTATATTTTATGACGTTTCATTTTTTTCTGTAGTTAATATAAAAAGTGAAAATAAAAACTAAGGCAATTCTTATTGTCAACGTATATATTTAGTTTTTGACAAGAATTTATTACATAATTATAATTAAGATACCAAGTTATAGTTTAAAATTAAATGAAAACGTTTTTTTTAAATAAAGGTATTACTATATAAATAAATATAAGAAATCAATAATGGGTGTGACCTCCATTATTATTGATACATTCTTGGAGGCGTCTGCTCATTGACGCTATCAAGGTATCAATATAATTAATATTAATCGTTTCCCATGCGGTATCAATGGCTGCAATTAGTGCATTACGGTTTACTGGTATAAAATTTGGCCCTTGTTGTCTTCGGATAACAGCAAGTATTCGAGCCCAAACATTTTCGATAATGTTAAAATCTGGGCTTTTGCTGGCCAGGGTAACAGCTCCAAGTTATTTGCTTGTATCCAGTTGCGCACAACCTGCGAAGTATAGGGTCATCATATCCCGATAGTTAATTATCGAATGTTCCAAGAAAATATGTGTAAATAGTAAATGGAATCTACTAACGTAACGTTAAGTCGTTAATTATAGTTACATAACTCTCCTTTCATAAGATATAGTTCATATTAATATGCTTATTGTAAAGCTTCGTACACACCTGAACAACAAACCGAGGAACAAACAGAACAACGAACCGAACGGCAATCGGAACATTAATTTGGACGGTGCTACGTACGAATTTTAGAACAGATTCGCAAGTCCTGATTGTTCCACGAACGGTTTGCGGCGTTCCCGCAACTTGTCGGTTTTCTCCGACATCAAAGAAAATGCGCGCGAATGCGTTTGCAGGTTTGGACGAATCTAAACAAAACGGCGAACAAACTTATGCGGGAGAATTAAATTATTTATTTTTCCTCCCTTTTGTGGGTTTGTTGTGTTTTAGGTAATATTATGGAGTTGACAGAAGAAAATGTTTTAAATTAATCAGTGTTTAAGAATGCAAGAAAAAATGATGTCCCTATTAGCATCATTTGGGCGGGAAATTTCCAAAATAAAAAAAAACGAAGTAAATTATAATTTTTACTCTTCTTTGTGCGTAAAAATTTGGTTGGCACTATCTTCTTGTTTTCCGCAATTTTCTCTTCTCAATAATAAATATATATGAACTGAAAACTACTGAAAATAATTATGGGAACAGCACAAACGTTCCGTTTGTTGTTCGGATTGTGGAAATCATAAAAGATCGTTTGTCGTTCTGTTTGACTTTCGGTTCGTTGTTATGTTTGTTGCTCGGTTTGTTGTTCAGGTGTGTACGAAGCTTTACAACTTAAGCAACAATTTTTGGCGAATAAAGATTAGTTTGTGATGTAATATTAGAAACACAAATTTATATCATATCAAATTTATGACAACTTAAAACCAAGAACGTGTATGTTATTGCTAAGAAATTATTAAGGAAAAAGCGCAATTGCAGTGTAAATATTTATAATTAGATATTTTCGAAAGTTTATAAGTCCTCTATTGTAATCTTAATACTTAAAAGAAAATCCTGTCCATTAGCATTATAAGGAAATGGCTTTTACTTTATGAATAAGTTTCAATAACAATAGAATATCCTTGCTTGTTTAATTTACTTCCTTTGAGTCATATTGCTCTAAGGGTTGTTACATTGGTCATTAGAAGTATGTAATAAATAAACAATTACCTACTGTTTGAGAAGGGGTAGTGTGAACCAATAAATAAAGTAAGAAATGTAAATTCCATTTTAGTTTAAAATTTCAAGTGTTGTGAAAATGCCACCTCATCTCGGTGCTGATTTGAAAGCGCGGATTGTTTCGGAATTAGCGGCGGGCCGTAGCGTGCGTGAAATTTCACGTATGTTAGATATACCAAAAAGCACCGTAGGGCATTACCGAGTAAAATGGAATCTTGAACACACTTTGGAAAGAGCCATCGGAAGTGGTAGACCTAAAGTATCTACACGTGCTCAAGATCTCGAGTTGTTTCATTACGTAACAGAACAACCATTTGCTACATACTCCAGGGCTATAGCAGATACACATTTTCCCGGATGCCGTATAACTGCACAAAAAGATTAAAGGAGATGGGAATAAAGAAGTATAATGCTGCTGCGAAAGAAGTTCTCAGTGACGAAAATATGAGACGTCGTCTGGAATTTGCAAGGCGATATGTGAACGAACCTTTGGAATTTTGGAATCGAGTGATTTTTAGCGACGAAAAACGTTCAATAGCCGCAACGATGGACCACTAAAAGTTTTTAGAATGGAAGGAACTCGTTACGAAAATAATCACATATGTCCTAAAAACGAAGTGGTTATTTTTCTGTGAATGTGTGGGGTTGGGTTAGCGCGGGGTCCAGGAGTTTGTTGGGCTATCGATGGACGTCTTGATTCTGCTGCGTATTTAGATATTTTGGAAACTATTATGAAACCTTCAGTCGAAGTGTTTTATCCAGACGAAGATTATATTTTCCAACAAGTAAGTATTCTTATTTCACTATACTTTCTCCAAAAATAGTTCGGGATCTGTTGAATTAACATTTTCATAATGTATTTTTGTTGTTAAAGGACAACGCCCCTATTCATACTTCGCGGGTTGTGCGCAATTGGATACGAGAAAATAACTTGGAGCTGTTACCCTGGCCAGCAAAAAGCCCAGATTTTAACATTATCGAAAATGTTTGGGCTCGAATACTTGCTGTTATCCGAAGACAACAAGGGCCAAATTTTATACCAGTAAACCGTAATGCACTAATTGCAGCCATTGATACCGCATGGGAAACGATTAATATTAATTATATTGATACCTTGATAGCGTCAATGAGCAGACGCCTCCAAGAATGTATCAATAATAATGGAGGTCACACCCATTATTGATTTCTTATATTTATTTATATAGTAATACCTTTATTTAAAAAAAAGTTTTCATTTAATTTTAAACTATAACTTGGTATCTTAATTATAATTATGTAATAAATTCTTGTCAAAAACTAAATATATACGTTGACAATAAGAATTGCCTTAGTTTTTATTTTCACTTTTATATTAACTACAGAAAAAAATGAAACGTCATAAAATATACATTTTGTAAGGACTAAATATTATGAATAGAGAGTTTAATGATTTTTTTAATAACTTACAATAATTAGTAGGTTAGATTTATTTAAAAATAAGTAATAATCAGTCAACCCAAATAACCATGTTTAGTTTTTTGATTTAATTTAAAAGTTATTGCTTGTAGACGTTTTTTAAATCAAAATTATTTCTAATTTTATTTTGTAAACATTTCCTAAACAAAATTTTGATTCGATAATTAATCGAGCTATGGTGTTTAATTAGCGATACCTTCAAATATATTCTTTAAAGAAAAAATTAAGTAAGCAACGTAAATTACCTATTTTCTAAAACGTGCTTAGTGTAATGATTCATTCTACAGTCCTTCTATAAGATAACCCCTGCTGAGACTACCTGCTGTTAGAATTGTAAATGATACCCTTAAGCCCGCTTCACAATGTGCAAACTTTTGTTTACAGAAATTGTGGTGTCCAAGTTTTAAATTTCATGAGTGTACATAATTCACCCACTAGATATGCATTAGGATTTTATAGATAGTTTTGGACTCGCATAATTGTTCTTTGCCCACCCGTAAATAAATAAAAATTATTATAATTATTAATTTTTTAATAAATTAAAAAAAATATTTATAAAAAAAATAATTTATAAATTTATTATTAATAATTTATATTTTTTTATTTTAAAAAAAAAAATAAATAAAATAAAAATGTTTTTATTATTTTTTTTATTTTTAAATAAAAAATTTAAAAAAAAAAATAATATTTAAATAATTTAATTTTTTAAATTATTATTATTATTATATTATAATAAAATTTTATTAAATATAAAATTATATTTAATATTAATTATGTTATGAATTAAATTTTAATCAGTTTGACTCGGATTTGCGTTCTATTCCTTGGCGTAATTTATTTCATTTGGATAATATAGAAGATAAAATAACGTTTTTGAATGAAAATGTAAGTACCTTATTAAATTTGCAT
>JALBCR010004773.1:505000-532500 GCA_030710515.1 Abscondita cerata | reverse complement strand
CTTTTAGTCGCACCCTTTAAATTTATTCATGTTTTCTATACATTAACGTCTTGAAAAATTTATTTCCATGCAAAAATCGGTGTTAAAAAAAACGATTAAATCTACACGAGATTAAAAGAGGCATCGTAAAATATTTTACAAATATTTACAATAAAAGAAATATCGAATGAGTCACACTTATCGTTCGAGATGATTCAACAATGCGTTGTCCGGTTTTGCAAGTTCCATCCTATGTATATACTTACTAAGAATTTTAACATTTTTTTACTTAACAGTTTGATGAGTAAATTTACGATCGATTAGTTTTGAAATATTTATTCTTGATTATTACAAGTGGTGGTATCTTTATACTATTTTATTCTTGGGCGAGATTTTATCTAGTTTGTTATGCAAATGTTGGGAACGAATGGTCGTTGATTTATGCATAATGTGTTAATTTGTTTAAAAATATAAAATTATTTTGGAAAATTGATAATTAAAGAATTTAGATGGATTTAAAAAGCCAGCCTCCTTTAATTTAAAACAAAACTATATTGGAGTTAATGGAATAATTATGGGCTTAGTGGGGTTCATTTCTTTTGGTGTTAAAATATTTCAAAATAATATAATATTAATGAATAAATAAATTTATTGCTCGTTCCAAAGATAATTTTTGCTAATGTTACTTTAATAATAACGATACGACAGTATCCAAATAATACATCTTATTGTAGAAACCAAAGGTGCTCAGGTTGGAGCTTTTTTAGCAAAAAACCAAGCAAGCTATTTAGGAATTTAAAATAATCCCAGGAAGCCAAATTTTAGACGAGGAAACAGTACAATACGAAAACTCCAATTCCTTGCCCTCTAATGTAAAAAACAGGTTGAAGGACGATATCTTCAAAACATGAGTAGAAAACTCTGTAATAAAGCGCAAGAGGGATGGCAGATGGGAACCATAACACATATTTCTTTCACCGTATAACAGAAAACTTCAAAAATCAAAGAAGGAGAATTGCTTAAAACTGATGGAATCCACAGAAAAAAGAAGAATAAGAAGCAATTGATTATTCTATCGAACCCACTTTTGGGATTCTCCGTCGAGTGGCGCTGACTGACTTTTTAGGTAAACAAATGCTTTAACTTCACGTCTATTAACGCTAATATCTTAGAGTAGACTTAGGCACCTTCCTTAGGAGACCAACTTTTAAAAATGTTCAACGAGGCTTCTACTGTCAAAAAGTTGCTCAAAATGACGCCGAAAATTGTGAAAACCATTCTCCAACTTCGTTTGGGACAAGATTTTCATTACTAAGTATATTTTGAGTTCTTTGGGCAAAGACCGTTACAACATGTAAACTTGCTACAGATAGGTATTTCTCCGACACACGTAATATACAACATACAAAAGCGAAGTAAATAATAGTATACTATAGAGTTTATGATTAAGTCAGGGTGTCTATATTACACGTAGTTTGTTCATCCCTCAAAATATGTATTAAAGTTTCAATACCAAAACTAGATTTTTTAAAATAATTTTTGTTTTATAAAAAAATTTTAAAATCGACTTTAAAAAAAAAAATGAAATTTTAGCAAACGTTTCATATCTTTATCAAGAGTGAGTGCTCACCCTAAGAAGTTGAACAGAAGAGGCCAAATATGCAGTCTCGGTACCGCGTAGTGCCCACTGGAGAATGTAAGAGTCTATTGGAACATCTGGTATCGGAACACATGATTCCTAACAGTAAATACTTAGTCCACCTCAGAAGCAGGACTGAACAAACCAAAGATAGTAATTTTGATGATACGACAATTAAGTATTTTACTGTTGTTACATAACAACAAAACTTTTTGTCTACCAAATGTGTTGTACTAATAGACCGCTACGGTACTAGGCAGATGATATAGTGATCTTCACAATCATGGAGAAAGATAATTGATACGACCAAGAGATATTTAGAGAAAAAAACTGAAAGTAAATGTAGAAAAAACAATTTAAGAAGAAAAAAGGACCAGAGAAGGAGAAGAAATGGTGGTGGAGAAGAGAGGAGATCGAAAGAGTAGATAGATAATAGATATAAATACCTACGATACTTCATAAGGTACGATAACAAGGACAATGATCAGATAATGAATTTAGGGCAGGGAGAATGTGTTTTTGTAACAGATATGAAAAAGAGAAAATGGTTGTTTGAGAGGGCAGTAAAGGGTGTGATGATTTGGAGGTGGAAAAAATGTAAAGTGGTAGACAGAATACAAGAAATATATTGGAGGTGAACGCTAGGTTTGGAGAGAAAAACTTCTAGAAAAAATAAGAGTAGGAGCAAGAAAGAGAGCGATAAAATTTGAGGAAAGAATGGAGAATAGGAAAGATAGAGAAATTTTTGTATGAATGTTGGTAAGAGATAAAGGATTATATTAGGCGGTAGCAGAAGTAAGAAGGTTAAGAATAGAAGGAAAAGGATGGAAGAAGAAATAACAAAGAGGAACAACGATAATAAGATACAAGAAAAAGAATGAGGATCAGTGAACAAAGATACAATATGGGACACCTGGATAATAATAGTGGAAAGAATTTGAAGGTACTAAACAGGGAGGCTGACAATGCAAGAAAAATGGATTATAGCTATGATTAAACTAGATAGTAAAGAAAACGAAAATAAATATTGGATGAAAAACGAAGAAAGATTATGTAGAATGTGTGGAAACAATTGGGAAAATATTAAACATCTAAGAGAAGATTGTGTGAAATTAAGGGAGGAGGGAATGAGAAGAGAAAGGAGATGGTATAACACAGATGAAAGAGGTAGACAAGAAAAGAAAATGGTTTGAAAAAGGAAAAGAAAAATAATGACAGTAGAGTAAATGATTCTTTTAAATTACACTGTGAGTTTTATTTATTTAAGTTTCTTTTTATTGTAGTGGTCAAATTCATTTGTTAATCTTAAAAAAATTTTTAAAATTTTGATTGAGTAGTGGACAAAACCTTTGATCGTAAAACGAATCTTGATAAACGCTAAGCAAACTAGAATAAATAGATATCCTAATATACCCCAGTTTAATGAGCATGCTAACTGTAACGACTTTGAAGTGCTAGTCCTTGGCCTGCTCAAGAGAACCGAACTTTGGCTAAGCAATTCATAATACTCTTTCAATTAACGGCTAGCTGGCTAGTTACACTCTTACATGTAGTAAGATACACACGGGTATACCTGAACTTAAAGAATACTAACCAAAAGACATCACATAAGTTGACGTGTTAAATCTCGTTGTGCAACAATAATTTAATAAAAAGAAACCATATATTTTTGCTTCTCACTATATAGTGTGGTTTAGACACTGTAACAGACACAAATGTGGTAAAATGAAACAATAGTGCTCATCTCATCCATCATGATAAATATTCAAAATGTGTCCCGTACTGATTAATATTTAAGCATTCTGACACCTATTTCGTTTAGATTTGGGAGATCTTTATTTATTGATGGTATCGTGATATACTACAAAATGAGATTGATGAGTTGATAACAGAAACTCTAGAAAATAATTATCTGTTATATGAAAAGGGATTGCATTTCCAACAAGACGGAGCTCCCTCCTCACTATGCTGCACCAGTTCGTCAATATCCTCCTTTCCAATACCTTAGTGATTGGATTGGAAGAAGAGCTGCTTTTGAGTGGAATGTCCGATCATCTGTCTGACTCCGCTTGATTTTTTTGTGGGGTTGTCTTAAATTAAAAGTTTATGTGACCTGGCCAAAAAATTTAGAAGAACTACGCCATCGCATTGTTGTTGAAAGTTTTAGACGAGGAGGCGCTACATGTACACAAAGAAAATTGTTCACTTATGCAGGTGTCTGGTTGAAAACAACCTCATGGAAAATTCAGCAATGCTTCAGAAAAGAGTAGGGGATTTAAAATAAGGCGTGAAATGAATAACAGTTCAGAAACACAACACACATCCCTTTCAGTTCATAACAGAGAACTACAAAAATCAAAGAGAGTAGAAAAAACGATCGTTTTAGCGAACCCATTTTTGGGGAATGCCTCTCCTGTTTAGACCAAGCTTAGCAGCTATGTACGTTATATACTGGAAGAAAAAAAAGTTGGTTTTATACGCGACTCAGAAGATTATCACAATTAGATTTTCCTCCTTTATTCTTCAGATCATAGAAAAACTTGTAGCTCGTTGGAGTGAATGAAACGCTTTTGTCAGCTCATTTTAGACAATACAACTAGGAACTACTAAAACAGCGATGAGCATCTTAGCAACAAAAATTGAATCAATGCTTAAAAGATAACACGATATCAGACTTTTAAAGCAGATCTATTAACGCAGTTCGAACTTTGATGTTGGCTACCAAAGGCTATTGAAATTAGGCAGGTCAGGGCTTCTGCTTAAACACATCTTCTAAGAGGCTCTTGGGGAAAAAATTATAACTGTCGAGGAGGTTGAGAAAATTAATTTGAACAAAAATCTTTTCCGAAATCATATAGGCAAGTCTAAACAGTCCTGAATATGATGAGACAATCTATAGGAAAGACGTGAGGTCTTTCACTCTAGAAGACCCGTTAGTAAAACTAACCAACAATCAAGAGTGTGTGGTGAAAGAAGGTTGGGCAATCAACTGTCCAAAATAATCTGGAATTCCTTTACAGGATTGTAAGCTGCAGCTGTGGGTTTGCCAGCCCTTCGCAGGTGAGTGTTCACAGATTGAAGGTGAACGGAACGCTGTTTTGGAAAGAATGTCAGAGTCTATTGTCCAATCTTTTATTAGACAGCAGATACTTAGTTCACTTCAGAAGATGGGTGAACCGAGGAATATCTTTAATGGCGCGGGAAATATTTAATAAGGGTTTCAAAAAAAAATATCAAGGTTTATTGGCCAATATTTTATCTGACTACTGTATTCCTAAATATATTGTGAACGGTAGATAGTTAGTCCACCTCAGAAGCAGAGCTGAGTGGACCAAAAAGTATCTGTAAAGATGCGGGAATTATTTATTAAGGGTGAGTGTTCACAGGTTAAAAATAAACGGGACTACTGTTTTTGGAAGAATGTCAAGGTTTATTAGCCAATCTTTTATACAAACACAGGATTTCTAAATATATCTTCAAAAACAGAAGCAGGACTGAGTGAATGAGTCTCGCTGCATTAGGAGCAAAAACTTTCTCTCTACCAGAATAAAGTAAATGCTTTACTAATAGACTCTTACCCCCGGCCTAAATCAGTGACTGTAGGGATTAAATAGTAACCCTTTTCCCAAACAGGCACACAGAACTTCCGACCCTGAAACAGAACCAAGTTAATTCCAAGTTCATTTGGGAGTGCATTAAGAATCTAAAAACCTAGTATTCCAAACAACTTATCCTTGATGTAAGTGCCAAAGCATAAAAGCTTTGGAAGACAACGGAAAAGATTTTTAGCAACCCAGAAAAGTAACACCTGACATACTAAAACTAAGCGGAAGTCAGGGTCAGGAACCAAGCTTTGACCTTAAGTAACTTAGAGTTCTCCCTTAGTCTAATGAGCATGTCAACTGCAATAACTAAGGTGCCAGGTTTAACATTTTATGATTCTCCTCCAGTGCAACGAGTACGCTAAGAAATTTTATGAATCTAAAGAATACTTAACAAAAGTAGGACCTTCCAAGAATAGGGTAAAATTCGTGATGTAGAACCTGATCGCAATATTTCACTACAGAGTAGTAGCGGCATCAACTATCATTATTTCAAGATTATTTTTAACATCATCTATTATACTTAAACTTTTTTTTATTTTGTTTTAAATGGTATTTCTGTTGAACAATGATTAATTATTAGTATTAGTATTCAACTTTTCACTTAGATTATTATCATTATAAATACTTTAGCTAAGTTATATCAAACTATTATATTATTATATTTCAATTTTTACAGGATATAACATGATCAATTTTCCAAAAGATGTCAAAATAAGTTTTTTGGTCCTCGGTCCATAATCACTAATTTTGCATCAGTCAAAAGAGGCCAGAAACACCCCTTTTCTTGGTCTTGACCGGCAAAAAAATTACTAAATGTTGGCAATATCACATTATACTCATGACGCTGAAATCAGTACAATCCTCATTGTCATTACCAACCATATAGTAATATTTGAAAATTTAAGTTTCAACAAATTTCACAACTTGTTGGCCTAAAAAATCGTGTATAATCACTTGCCAGAAACTGTTTTTGCGAGTGTCTGACTTGAAGGCCGTGGTTAACGTCTTGGCCTGTAAACCATCCTCGCATTCGCAAAAGGTCAGTTTCTGGCCTAGTGATACAAATAACTATTTTCATATGATTCCCTAGATATTTATGATTTCCTTTTCAGTCTTCAAAACCATAGAACGAACAAAAATACAGAAAATAAGTATTTCTAATTTTATATTATATATCAAGGTCTTTTTTATTGAACTCCAAAGGTATTTCTGAGATAAACACTTTTTTTCCCATATAACTAAATTTGCACCTTTAATGGTTTCGAAGAACGCAATAGTGACTCTAGTTGTAGCTGAATATCATTTTCATACTTGTGTATGTGTTCGAAAATTTTGAAACGTAATACCTTATTTTTAACTGCCCATTTTGTCAATTTTCGGAATGTGTTATTTTTTTATAGGGTGAACAAAAGCACAAGAATGATACGTGCTCTTAAAATTTCGCATTAAAAATTGATATATCGCATACAGTCTGATGAAATTTTAATCAGCAATTACATAGCCTTCCAAGTTAAAAGGACACCCTGTATGTTATTGGATGATGATTAAAACCCAAAACTACATAATTTTCGGGTATCAATTAGTTTGAAACACTGTATGCACTGACATACTTTCCATCAAACTATTTTTTTAAATTTGGTGTTAGTTTCTTTTAATTTCTAGAGTCTCTGTTTTAGAATCGTTAAAAAATATTATAATTTTGCAACAGTTTAACATTTTTTCCCTACCTTAATATTTTCGTTTAATTTTTCTTTTCAATAGGTTTCTTCATCCAATGCAAAATTATTTCTACAATTTAATAATAAAAATAAAGATTTCATACAGATTATTCCATACGCTAACGACAGTCAAGGTGTCACCACCTTAAGGAACATTGTCACAAATAGAAAATAAAATTATAAAAATTTGTAGATAGCTGAGATAGATTAATTGACCACCTGAAATAAACCAGTCAGTTTAATAGCTATAGTATGATTTCCAATAATGTTGAAGAATTTTGTCGTCACAAAGTAGAGAACCTGTGAGTTTTATACATAATGTAAACAAAGTAGAGGTTTGTCGTCTCTGTTTTTCTCACAATAGAAGCGTTTTATAATTATAATTTTTTTCATTGTTTCTCAAAGAAAAACTTAGATGGCAACATTGGTCAAGTGACCTATCGTTCAACTAGTCTTTCAATATACGTATTAGAAAATAAAAATTAATTAAAAACATTTTCAGGCGATCCTATCAAACAACTGAGCTTTAGTACTCAAAAGCGGTCAAAAGTATGTGTTTTATGGCTGCATATTGCCCACTATACGGTGGCTCCATCTATCAGTCTTTTCTTAGCTTACATAACGATACCGCCAATGACATATTTTTCTTTCATTGGTCATAAATCTTTGATAATAATTTTTTGATAAGCCTTATTTATAATAAAATTCGCCAAAATATTTTTGTGCGCACCAGTGCCAAAAAGTGTTATTTCGTCGTCGATTAATCTCAAACCGGCCAAAAAACAGTATGTTTTACTGTAAGAGATAACAGTTCTGTTTTTTTTCAGATTGATCGTGAACAAGTTTTTTTCTCGCGAAAAAAAAACGAAATTCATCTCAAATAGTAAATATTATTTTTTCTACAAAATCAGATTGAAATAATAAAATTAGACATAAAAATAGTTTAAAAAACCAATTAGCTTTCAAATAGATTGTCATATTTTATTGTTTGAGGTTAATAAATGACATAAGTAAAGTCGGTAATACAGATTTCTATTAATTTTGATGCAGCAATTTCAAAATAAAAGTAACTTTTTTGGTCTTGATACACAAATAATTATTCTTTTATGTTGCTTTCATTTTCTGCTGGATAGAAGCAAAAAAATTATGTCTTTGAGGACAACTCCTTTAGGGGGAGGTGCAAATTAAAATCACTAAACGGTTTTTGTTAAAACTTTATAAAGCTTTATCAAGAGTATATTTTATTAGGGCAAGTGGGCATTCGCCCGAAAACCAAAACGTCGGAAAAGTTTCAACAAGGACCGTTTAGTGGTTTTAATTCGGACCTCTACCTAAAGGAGTCCACCTCAAGGACATAATTTAGCAACATTAATCTATTGGATAATCTAACGTTATAACTTTGATATAATCTGTCGAGTTAATAGTTTAAAATTTCATAAATAATCATGGTGTACTAGATGTAAGAACGTGTTTACCTTGATAAGCTTTTATTGCCAAAATCAAAATTGTGCTTGATAGAATGCAAGGATATTTAATTAAAAGCATCCCAAACGTAACGTTAGCTTTACATACGAGGATGTATTGATATCTAGTTAGCCTAGACCAGTTCCTTGCATAAACAAAATATTGCGTTACCATAGCAACGAACAATAACTTATTAGAAGTGTCAGTGTAAAGTTTGACGTCAAAAAGTAAACCAGAGTCACGCAATGAATTAAATGAAAAAAGATGTCCACCGAAATTGTGAAAATCGAAAAATTGGAGTATCGAGCCATCATCAAGTACCTGTATTTAAAAGGGTTAAGAGGTAAGCAGATTTACGAAGATATGCTTAATACCCTTGGTGATCAATGTCCTTCGTATGCGACCGTCAAAAATTGGAATGCAAGCTTCAAAAGAGGTAAATTTTCCATTGAAGATGATGACCGATCGGGAAGGCCAGTTTCTGTGTCAGTCCCCGAAAATATCGATGCAGTTCATGACATGATTTTATCAGACCGTCGAATTGGGCTAAAACGGATATCTGAAGCACTGAATATTTCATACGAACGCGTTCATCATATGGTTCACGTCAATTTGGACATGAGAAAAATTGCTGCAAAATGGATCCCCAAATGTTTGAATGTTGACCAAAAGCGTGCAAGGGTAGAAGCATCGCGTTCGATCTGTGCTCGATTTGAAAACGATGTAGACTTCTTAAACCGAATTGTTACTATGGATGAGACTTGGGTACATTTCTACGATCCAGAAACAAAGCAACAATCGATGGAATGGCGACACTCTGGTTCTCCAAGACCTAAGAAGTTTCGTGTCCAAAATCTGCTGGAAAAGTTCTTGCTTCAGTTTTTGGGATTGCCATGGAGTAATCATGATTGATTTTTGGATAAGGGTAGAACAATAACTGGAGATTACTATTCGACATTACTGACCACTCTACGGAAAAATATTAAAGAGAAAAGACGCGGAAAGCTATCCAAAGGTGTTTTGTTTTTGCAGGACAACGCCCCTGCACACAAATCTCATGTTGCCATGCAAAAATTTGTGATTTTAGAGATCACCTCTTTCCTCAACTGAAAAAAAAGTTTAAAAGGTCGTACATTTTCTTCCAACAAGGAGGTAATAGAAGCTGTGGAGGTCTGGTTTGCAGAGCAAGAAGAAACATTTTTTTGAAAGGTCTAGAGACGTTGCAGGTTCGCTGTAATAAATGTATCCAATTAAGAGAAGAATATGTTGAGTAATAAAATATTTTGACATTGAAATTTTGTTTGGTTCTATAGTAGGCTAAGAATTTTTCAATATATCCTCGTAGGTACTACAATCAGTGTCAAAATTTGTTGAAATGGGTTGAGTACTAGATTAAATAAAGAACCCCCATTAGATTGATGAATGATGAAGCAGTAGCTGAGGTTATATTGGCAACTCATACCAAACACGCGATACGTATTACATATTTTGAGTAACTTTTGGTGTTAGCAAATGTAACGTTTGCCAATATCTTTTTTCTTGGTTGTATTTTAAGTAATCCTTCTTTTAGGAGTTCGGTTAAGATAAAAAACAACTTATTATGTTATTCGACTATTAGCGACGTTTCGGAAGTCTTTATTAATTAATATGTTTCCTTCATCCTTCATCATGTCAATATCTTGATTTGAGATACTTTGATCATGGTTGGAAGAAGAAGTTTGTTTTATTGTATGGAGGTACCTGGAACAAAGCACATTAGTCCACGGAAATTGTCTTGAAAAAGGAGGTAAGTAGGAAGTAATCGCACAAAAAGTTAAAAATCACCTAGGCTTGTAGGAGTTCCTTGCTGTATAAAAATCAAAAAATTTTGGGATTCCGATCCCCCTCTCTTCCCGAACCTTATTGGTGGCATAATCACGAGAAGGGCTAAATCTCTTTGAACAGCTACAACTCGTGATGTCATGCTCGAGAATGTGTTCTTTAGAAAAAATGGATACGCCTGGATTGGCGGAAATGCACGAGTCCAGGAGTCTAGGATAGACACCAATTCTGTTCAGGTTTTAACGCCCGACATTATTGGTCCTATCACTCGAATTAATTGGACTGACATTTTTCGAGTTATGGCGTTGAGAAGGAAAAAATTTTTTTAATTTGTCTCTCGCCACCCATTCCCACGCGCAAAGACGATGGAGTAGCATACTCAGATTGCGCTTTTTTTTGCGGGTAGCCATTCTGATCCTATTTCGCGAATTGCCCAGATCAATACTTTTTGAGATATGGCGTAGCGAAGAGGCAATTTTTTTAAGATTGCCTATCGCGGCCATTTCCCTCCTGTAGAAACGTCAGAATGCAACTCTAAAATTTTACGTTTTTTACAGGCAACAATTTTGTCTTTTCATGATTTCCAGATATAGATACTTTTCGAGATATAATGGACCAAAACCTTCTCTATCTATCGCAAACAAAACCCCGAAGAAGTTCATACGCCGACTATTTTGAATCCTTTTCGTGCGCACGATATGTTTAGTCATGATAACCGACCACGATATTATTTGAGACATTGGAAAAAAAGTGCTTCGAGTTTTAAACAATGCATTTTTACGTGTAAAGTGCTACTGAAAAGTATAAACTGTTTTAAATATGTCAGGTAAGTAAACTTTTTTGTACATCAACGTTGAGGCAAAGTTGGAGGTACGTTTTGTTTTAACGTGGTGTCTCTGGGAGGTGTAACCCACGGCGACGTGTTCAGTTTGAGTATTCGAAATCACCTTAACGATCCGCGGTCGAAGCTTTGGGCACAAACGGGCTAAATACACACGTTCCTAGTACGCTCTTTTGCTGTTTCCATCCCACTTTCCTCTGCATTTTCCTCGGTCAAAGTTCTTCTTCTTCAAACTGTGACCAACTGAGACGCGCATTCAAATCCAACTAGTTTTCATCAAATTCGCTTTTTTACAACTGCACCGAGATTAGCAGCTTCCTGTGAACGACATTTTCGAAAACAGATGCGGAGGTGCGGCGGTGATGAGGACCAAAATGTCCGACTCGCAAAAAGGATTCAAAATAGTTGCGGCTCAAACTTCGAAAAAAATAAATAAAACGAAAAATTGAGCAGTTTTTGGTCAATACCTCGAAAATCATTTATCTGAGCAATTCGTAAGATTGGACAAAAATTGCTGTTCGCAAAAACCCGCGTAATATTAGTGCACTATCGTGGCATTCTGTCGTTTTTTCGCGTGGGAATGGGTCGAGCACGGAACATTTCAAAAATTTTTCCATTCGTGACTCCATAACTCGAAAAGCATCGATCCAATTAATCCGGGAGATAAAACCAAAAATGTTTGGGATCAAAAACTGAACAAAATGAGTGTCTTTTAGTGACTCCTGGACCTGTGGATTTCCGCCAATCCAAGCAAATCCATTTGTTTCTAAAAACCCATTTTTGAGCTTATACGAGGTTTGACAATAAAGAAACCGGATTGATTTTTTTCTTCATTTTCGGCCACTACTTCGCTCGATTCACTTCTACATTGACTTCACTCAATTCACTTTTAGTCCTAAATCTATCTAGTTTTTGTGACGACAAATATTACTCACATCTTCGAGTACTGAAGGGCAACCCTTTCAGTTTACTTAACTGAATTTATCTTTTTTGGGAGATGGATCTCTTCCCTGGACTAAATTTTTGACTTGTGTGAAGGAATTAAGAATTATATTGTGCTGCTCCTGAACTACTTTGTTGCCCCCCGATACTTTTGTTTCGTGTTCATAAATCTACTTTATCTTCAGACTACACCTGCGCTAAAAGGAATTTTTCCCATCTGTCAAGATAGATTCATGGCAGAGGTACGCGACGGAAACAATTGTTTTATGTGTGGCGGCAAAATCTTTCAACGCCTTCCGGAGCCTATACCAGAATCGCAATAATTACGACCTAACCTTTCTCTTCTATCTTTCAATTACTACAACTAGGAAGAAGACTAGAACAAAATAGGTAGAGCACTGAAACCTACAAACCTCCACCTAATTAACGTTCTGCTCGATTATTAGAACCAAATCTAGTCTTTGTTCATCCTGCTTTTTCTCAAAATAATCCGAGTACTCAGTACAACCTGCTTATTCTTCTACTAACAATACTCTTCATACAACTTATATGACTTTTTGGTATATAACTGTAACGGTCAAGGTCACTGATTGCGAGATTGCCCTAGTTTACAGGTGCTCCACTGTTATGTTTGTGCCCATGGTGCTTAAAACTAATTGTCTTTAGTGTTCGGCGAAACCTTAAAATTCGACAGGAGTGTTAAATCAAGTGATTGACTCTCAGTTTTCTCCAATCTCGGCCAATAACTTTTCTAGTCAAGCATATAAACAAAAAAATCTCTTGGATTTTGTATTCGCTAGTTACGAGGTGATGAACGCCCTTATTTCAATGTCGCCATTTTTGGTCATCCTTTTTAAAAGTCAATATGATTCCGGAGCTTATTGCATTTCGTCGGGTGTCCTGGTTTAAAAGTGTTAAGCTCTGTTCTACATCCAGAACCGGTTTCTTATTGTACTATCTTCGAAGAGAGGATTAATACCATTACTGTTTCTTTTCCAACCCCTAACAGTAAGCATCAATAAAATGCGTTCCTAATTTCTGCTCGTGTTCTTGGACTTCTCTACTCACTTAGACACTATTACTCTGAATGAGCTTAACTCACTTTCCAATCTAATTAGTAACGAATCTTCTTAATAACTAACTGACAGCAGTGTTTCCATCTCATTGAAATTAAAATAATTTGTAGAAACCGAATAAAACAGTAACCATGATAATTGCAGAGTTACGAACGACACTTACATACATCTGTTTCGCCTTCTTTGAGGTTCATCAGTGTAGAGTAGCTCGAGCGCAGGTCTACAAAAATCACTAAAAATAGTTAGATTGTGCGATCGCTTCATAAGTCAGTGACGCGAAGAACTCATAAACAGTTACATGCTACAGATTTCTCAAAAATATTTTTTAAATTTAATGTCGAACAACCTGTTAACATCAAATTGCTCACAAAACTGGGAAATTCTGCTACAAAAACTTACAATTTATTGACAGAAGTTTATGGTGCAATTTCTATCTCGCACGAAAGTTTTCGATTGGTTTAAGAAATTTAAGGAGGGTAGGAAAGACGTCTAAGACGATCCAAAATCGGCGCCGTCCTTCCTCTACGAAAACTGATGAGAATGTGGAGAAAGTCGGTAGAATTGTTCAAGGAGACCGCCGCCTGAGCATTCGAGCAATTTCTAAACATACTAACATCAATAAAGAATCTGTGAGACAGATTTTGCACGACCATCTAGATATGAAAAAAGTGTGTGGTAAAATGGTGCCAAAACTTCTCACATCCGAGCAAAAGGAACGTCGAATGGATTGCTGTGCTGACATTGAAAATTATCCTGATTTCCTCTAAAACGTAATTACGTGTGATGAAACTTGAATTTTTTAATATGATCCAGAGACTAAGCGACAATCCATGCATTGGAAGAGATCCCAATCCCCTAGAGTGAAGAAAGCGCGTACGAGCAATCCAAATTTAAAGCAATGATAATAGTTTTTTTTATATCTACATTGATTGGGTGCCTGAAGGTCAGACTGTCAACCAGATTTATTATAAAAATGTTTTGAATATCCTCCGTGAACATGTGCGACGAAGGAGACCAGACATGTGGTAGAATCCCTAGGATTCTTCATCAGGACAACGCGCCGGCACACGGCGCCCTATCTATGAAGAAATATTTAGCAAAAAACAACATTCCAGTGATGGAACATCCACCGTACACGCCGGACCTAGCACCGTGCGACTTTTTTCTCTTCCCAGAAGTGAAATCTGGGCTCAAAGAAACCAGGTTCGAGTCCGTGGATGCAGTGAAAAAAAAACGACGCAATTGTGGAACAGCATAACACAAGAAGACCTGCAACACTGTTACCAACAATGGAAAATTCGCATGGAGCGGTGTAGGGATTGAAAAGGGGATTACATTGAAGGGGACAACATTTCAATTGTCTGATTTTTTTTCAATAAAGGATTAGAGCAAGAGTCTTGTTTCTTTATTGCCATACCTGGTATCTCGAAAATTATCGCAAAAGAATCATTTTAGATCGCTTGTACAAGCACGGCGACCAAAGAAATTTAACCCTTTTTGCGATTATGGGGAATTCTGGGTGGGTTTAGATCCCGAAAACTCAGATTTGTATTCCGAAATTTTTTTTTCGTTTGGATGATTATTTCCCACCCAAATGACATTTTTCCTGGACTACATATGTGCTTGACCCGTTTTCCTATTAATTTTTCTGGAGGGGTGGCTGACATTAGGCTTTTGCAATTAACCGTATTTAATATGTATAGTCGGAAGTAAAATTGACCCTTTTTTTTATTTTTCAAGAAAACTGTTATTATTGAGATGGTGGGTGCTTTGAGATGGGATTTAATTTATCCACAATAAATTAAAAACATTTATCTTCGCAAAAATGTGTGCTAGTTTGTAAACAGTAAAGCGTTTAATTAACATCCTAAAATATGTAGCTTTGATCTGTTTTCCTAATTAAAACCGAGAACGATGTTATGAATTTGGGATCATTTTTGCGATTTCGTTACTATTCTTCGTTTTTTTTTTTGAAGAAAAACGAGGCATTAATTGGATAGAATTTAACATTGTGTAGTTATTTCTGTTAACACCTTGTTATTTGAATCAAAACTTAATGAAACACTTAAACTCCGGCACACAATTTCGCTACTGCGCTTAAGCACTAATTAGTGTTCTTCCGTTGTTGCGCGCAATAAAAATTCTCGGTGTTTGTTTAAGCAGGGATTTAACTTTAATTAGAAAAAGTAAAAGCAAATGCCGACATGTGCAAAAACAATTTACAACCAAATAAAGAAACAAAATAAGACGAACAAAAATATTCTTCTCGTACTTTTTTTATAAGTTGGAACGTTGTCGTCGACGAGGGTGTTTTTAGTAAGTTAGTAATTTGGTGCCAACGTCTTGTTTTTATTTTTTGAATGGTACTAGAAATCCGGTTCTTTTTGGAAATTGTATATGTGCGAATCGTCTTTAGAAAAGTAAATTCTTATTCGTACTGATGAAGATGCTGGTCCTGGTGCAACGTGGCGCCGCATTCTACTGCCCCTGACCTCTCGAACCTACGGTCACGAAGCTAATGACCTCATCTCTAGTGCACAGGACCGCAAAATCAATTTGTCCTGCAATTCTCTTCCGGATGACTATATGGTACCTCTTGTTATACCTTAAAGCCATATAGGGCCAAGTAGGTTACACTAAGTACCTCGTCTATTTATAATGACGCAACTAACAGAACTTTAGTCTTGGCCAACTTACACAAGACATTTTAAATTTTTTTGCATACATATTCATACGGTAAATGACTTTTGAGTGATTTCCGTATGTATCTATTAAGATGATTGTCTTATTGTGCTTGAATGGAAGTGTCCCCCCTGTCGCGATTAATTTAAATTTTTCTTCGGGTATCGTTATTCTTAATCGGACGTCATGTGTTTAATTGCATTTTATTGGTTTATTGTTTACGCCTCCAGCTGAATTTTTACTTTTCTTGCGGTCCGATCGAGAAGCGAAAGTAAAAATAGCAGTAGAAAAGACAAATCACATTTCATATTACTGTCAAACAAATGGTTTTTGACGCAAAAAATCTTCGGTGGCTCTAATAAGAAAACTACATTCCAAGACGTAATTGAAGAAAATTGTCGGTTGTATTTATGTGTCGTTGATGACGCTTTGTATTTAGGGGTTGTTGGATGGCATCGTTAAATTAATAATTAAATTTTAGTAACCAAAGAGAATCTTATCGTTATAAACAATCGTAAGTGATAATAAATGCGGATTATTTGTAATGAACTCATTTACATCAATAAAAGGTAGTTCATTAGCCTTACAATCAATTAGTTAAGTAAAAAGCTCAGCATTTACTGATTGTGGTGTGCGCATTTCCATCCCATTAATAATATTTTTAATTATCATAGCTAATATAATTTAAAAGTTTAATTACTTTGATCCTAACATTGATTGCGCAAGTCTCAATACTTTTACATCACAATTAATTATCCGACCAAGCGTAAAATAGTAAATATTTGATGATCGATATCGTAAAGCAATAAATTTGTTATTAAAATATAATAGAATTAAATATGACTGCGTAACGCCTTTGAGACTTAATTATTCGGCCATTTTTTGATTTATAAATTCATAAAGTGTAATTTATTGCAGTTGTAATATTTGGAACTGCTCCTTACGCCCCAATGAATTTCAAACACACCGACCGGAAGTACTTCTATCTAACGAAAAAAAAGGTTTAAGTCATTATTTTTAACTACTGAACATGAGTGTACAGTTATAATTTAAACATCCAAGAAGGAGTTTTAGGAAATCGTAAATGTAAGTTGATGCACATCGATAATGAAATATGATACATCATTCGTTTTTCCATTTAAATGGTAATTTTTATTACAATTAATCGTGCCCGTAATTTTCGTAGACAAATCGTTGTCATAAACGGTCCGCTGTAATGAAAATTAAGTGCCCACAAAACTGAACTTAAGTTCCGAGTTGTGTAACATTACATTGAAAATGCGTTTGATCCGTTTTTATTGCTATAATACAAAAGTAAAGGCTATTACGCAGTCAAAATTTAAATAATAAACAACTTCATATGACTTTGATTAATTTACGATTTTTTGAATTATTAACATACATAATTTTATTACTCTAAATTTTAAATATAAATGGGGGAAGGCACTCGACCTTAGTAAAATTGAAAATTTTGCTTTTGATGAACCTAGACTTTGATTTTTTTATATAACAATAATATATTTTATAAATAGTGTAAGACACGAAGTTATAATTAAACAGTTTTGAAAAGTAAGAGTGCAAAAAATGAAGGCAGAACGACGTCCAAAACGTAGTCAGTCGACCAACGTCAAACAAATATTGAAGGTCCAAATCTCCACCTTCTCCAGTTATATATATTATCATTACCCCTATATACCTTTAGGTGTAGGGTTTACATTTTGTATAACATATTTACATTTTTTGTTTTAAAACTCAACGTAATTCTTGTTTCTGAATTTAGATTAAAAAAAAATATTTAAACAAAAAATTTTAAGTTTAGTAACTAAGAAACTAAGTTTAAATAATTGTCATTGACAAATACAAATTAAAGGTTGCGAAGTTCCTTATGATTTAGCAAAAAGATTACCGTTCAGATCATACTAACCAGCAAATAATTACAGTCCACACAAGATCTATTAACATTAATCCAATTCTCTTACAATTTATACTGTTTTATACATTTCATTTTTAATGAACTTCCTCGATCTCTTCTTGTCTATGGTCAGTTGTTTGGCCTCTTGCTGCGACGTTCCTCTCTCCCGTAGCAACTCTTCTATTTCTTGATCCCACGTTTATGTCGGTCTTCTTCTGCCTGCCTTAATCTGGATTTTACTCTCCCATATTTGTTTTATTGTCCTGTTTTGATCCATTCTGCATAAGTGTCCGTACCATCTTAACTGTCCTTCTTCAATGATTTCTTGTGCTTTTTTCACCTCTAGTTTCCTCCTTACTTCTGAATTTCTGATTCTATCGGTTCTTGTTATGTCTATTGCTTTTATTAGGTACAACATTTCATTCTGCTCTTAAGTTTTTTGTTTGTTATCCAGCACTCACATCCGAAAATTAGCATTGGGAGGTATACTGTCTTGTAGATACTGATCTTGACTTTCTTCGACATTTCCTTCTTTCCATTAAATGATTGCTATATCCTGTTGATCTAATTCGTTCATATTCATTCCTAAATATTTCTATTTATTTTCGGCGGACTTTTCCCCAGTATCATCACTTTAGTTTTGGATTCAGTCATCTTCAAGTTTCTTTTCTTGAGTGCTTCTTACCAGATTTCTAAGTTGTATCTGAGCTCATTTTTGAATTTTGCAAATATAGCCAAGTCGTCAGCGAACGCGCACACAGACAGCCATACTGGTTGCATCTTTCTATAGTCTATATTAATTTTCTTCGTGCACGTTTTACTTCTTTCATTATGTCGTCCATCACTATGTTAAAGAGTATTGGGCTGAGAATCCGTCCTTGTTTCAAACCATCTTAAATTCCAAATTTTTCCAATTTCAGGTTATTTTTCCTATTAATGCTGGTACTCTTGCGATATAGGCTTGGGAACTCGATCTATAAAGGCTACATATAGGTTTTGAGTTGTTTTTATCATCTTTTCTGTGACTTGTTTTATAGTAAAAATATGGTCCAGGATGCTTCTGCCTTTCCTAAATCCACATTGCTCCTGCTCAAGTTGGTATCCCGTTTCGTCTTTTAGTCTTATTTTAATGATTTTTTCATGTATTTTTGCGGTCATACACAGTAATGTAACTCCCCTATCATTTTCACTTTTGTCTTATCTCCATTTTGTATATGGGCGAAATTATTCCTTTCTCCCAAATAGACGGTATCGTTTCTTCTTTCCAAACTTTATTAATAATTTCTGTTTCCATTATTTTCTAAACTCTTCAACATTTCTTCTGTTTTTTTATATACTCCCTCTCTTAATTTTTTTATAGCATTTTGTACTTCCTCTATTGTAATTTCTTCGTCTTCTACCTTCGTATCCGTAAGACCTTGTTGTGGTGTCGATCGAGTGTCGCCTTCTTTTGCATTCAGTAACTTACCATAGTATTCTCTTTCATCTCTATAATATCCTGCTCTTCAGTTAGTACTTTGTTATTTTCGTCTTTTATTTCAGTTATTTTGGTCTCATTTCCGGTGCATAGAGTTTTTAAAACCCTGTAAAACAGTTTTTGGTTTGCAAAATACTTGTCTTCAATCTTGTCACCAAACACCTACCATTTCTCTTTTTTTGCTTCCTGTATTTGTTTCTTTGTCGTTTATATTCTTCTCGATTTTCTTCGTTTGGGTAAGTTAGGTATTCTTTGCATTCTTTTTGTTTCTTTTTATTTTGTTCTTGATGTTTTTGTTTCACCATGCCGTGTTTCTCTTTTTATTATTATTTTTCATGGTGCCACATATTTCTTTGGCAACTGTTATCATATTGTTTTTAAAGAATTCTCATAGCTGTTGTAAATTTAAGTTGTCATATTGTAAGTTATCAAGTATTTCTTCTAGTTTATTTATATTTATAGTTGTGCATTTCTTTTGCCTTCTTCTCTTTGTTTTTGCTTTGATTCTTCTCTTTAACCTTTATGTTGCCTGTTACCATGAAATTATCGCTCCCTATCTTTTGATCTTTTATTTCTTGCCTATATTTTCTTTTTTGTTATTATATAACCCAATAATGACTTTTTATTTCTACTTGGAACTGCTCTTGTGACTTGTTCTATTTTGTTATGTAGGAAAAAGGAGTCCATAATGAGTAAATCGTTCTCATCAGTAGTTAATTATCCTTTTTTCCGTTGTTATTTCTCAATGTTTCTCCATTCAATCCTACCACTTCGCTTGATTCTTCATCCTTACGTCCCATTTTTCCGTTTAGATCGCCTGCAATTACCATTCTGTTGTCCTCTTTTTCTGTTATTTCTGAAACTTTATTCCAATCTCTGTTTTTTCGTCTTCATTAGGGCCGTATAAAACTAAAAGAGCCAACTTAATATTGTTTTCTACTTCAAAATCGATTTTTAGAATTCTCCTCTCCTACTCTGCTCTTTTCTGATTTAACTCTACTTGCTATCACTAGGTATCAATTTTTCGTCTCTTGGGTCTTACTTTCCTTTCTTTTGGTTTCTGTTATAGCCAATATCGCTAACTTCTGTTCTTCAAGTTCGTGTATTAGTTCCTCTTCCTTGTTAGTCCATCCTCTTATGTTCCATGTTGCTATTTTCCATTCATAATTTGATGTTTTTTCTTCCATTCTCGTTGTCCTTGTCTACTGCCACATCGTAAACTTCGGTGTTGAGCTGCCAGTTTTTTTGTTGCGTCAGCTCTTACAAGACATCCTCCTTGTTCTTAAAGCCACACATACTTGGTTCCCTCCACCTCTAGCTTGCGGTACCCAACTCTTATACTTTTGCTTTTGTTTTTTCTTCTCGAGCCAAATTTCTTACTGTTAACTAAACTTTTCTCTCTTCAATTGTTAAATCGCTATCCATGTAAACACCCGTTGGGAAATTCCTGTTGTGTTTTAGTGTTTCTATTTTATGATTAAAATTGGAAAACTTTACAACCGTAGCTTTCAGTTCTGATTTTCCCACTTTATACGCATCTTCAACTTGAATGTCTAATTTCATTGTGCTTTGAATAAACTTGGTTACCTTTAATTTATTGTAAAGCTTCATTCCCTAGTTATTCTTTCTTAAAATCGACTCATTTGAAAATTATGTTATTGCTTCTTTTTCTTTGTTCTTATTTTCTTTATTTTTATTTTGCATTTTCTTCCCACTCTGTTTTAACTTTTTAATTCTTTCTATATCTCGGAAAATTTGGCTTTCATTTCTGTTATTTTAGTCACAAACTCCTTTTTATTTCTTCCTTTACTTCGTCCAGTTTTTAAAATATCGCATCCATTTCTTCGTTTTCTGATAAATTTACTTCTACTGTTTGATGTCTATGTTCTGTCCAGAATAACTCCTGTCTAAGTTAAGCTGAATTCATATGCTTCCGCCTTGCTTTCACCAAGAATTTTCAATTACTAGCAGGTTGCGCCAATCAATTTACTAAAATCACAGTTTCCCATTTGTAATCCTTACTATGAAGTAAAATTGACCAATCCTTGTTATCTTGCCAATGGCTGCTGCTATGTGTTCAGTCCAGTTTATTCATTTAGGTACCGATAATGATTTCCAGGTATTGAGAAAATCGTTGACTTCCACGATAATATTAATTACCATCATTGGCTTGAGCATGTGTTGTTTTTTTTTACAAGTAAATATTACAAATATGTTGATAAGTATACTCTTATTGAGTCTGTCTAGGTGAGGTGGGATAAACAAAAACAACTCAGTTGATTGAAATTGCCGACGTTTCGCCCACCATTGTGTTGCCATCTACATTAAAAAATGTATTTTTAAAATTTTTAAAATTTTAATCAAATGACGTTATCATATGTTTAACTACCAACTCACTCTAGTAGGTAGCCTTGATAACGCCCACACAATGGTGAGCAAAACGTTGGCAATACAACCAACTGAGTTGTTTTTGTTTTTCCCACCTCCACCTAGAAGGACTCGATACGAGTATACTTATTAATAAATAAATTTTGGAAAAAACTTAGTTGTATTACAAATATGGTTTTGTTGGAATTTTCCCCAAATACATAACAAAGCACCACTTCAGCACTTCTCTTCGGCGCTTTCTGGATGAGCTTACTAAGAGTCTCTCTTATCCCATTAACCATTGTATATTTTGTAACTTCGGTAAAGTACTCATCTGCTACATGAAATGCACAGGTAGGATTTATATTAGGGGCGGCAATGCCTCACCTTAGGAGTTCTATTAGAAACTTTTTGAGCAAAGTGAAGTCTTTATCAATTGTTTCATTATTTTGTCAAATTCAATATATTATCCTCACATTTAACTTAATTTGTGCCTCTTAACTTTTGTGCAGGTTTGACACTTTGCGTTAAGGCCTGTTTTGATGTAGGAAGACGATTCTTAATAGAGAAAGTTTGTTTATAAAATGCGTGACAATAAAAGTATTGAAGAAAAGAAGAAGGACTAGGCTATATTCATAAAACCCACGAAATTGAATGTTTTTGAAGGCAGCTTTTGAAGTGGTTAGAAGATTAAAGAGAAGTCGTTGCAGAAACATGCAATTTATTTTACGTTACATTACAATATCATAGGACTTAGATACTTGACACGGGGCAGTTGATTCATTACATAGTGAGCCATAGAATTTTTGTTCTCAAGAGTTGAAACCCATTTTTAGATCTATTTTTCAAGAGTGCCTTTACTTTCCCAAAACCAAACTATTTCAGACAGAAGTATGCGTCAGCGACTTTATTGCAACAAAATTTAGCAACTAATCTTCGTAAACTATTTGCAACTGCAATTTTACAAATACCTCCAAGTTTTTTTCTTTACCTCACAAAGATTTGCTCCATAAAGTATAATTTTCTTTCTTTCTTATAAAGCTGAACATAATTTTTCTAGTGATAATAAATCTGGATTTTATAAGTTAATGAAATAGTATGAATTAAAATGTTGAAAGCTTTAAATAAACGTCGCCATTTGTTTTTTTTACCAAAATCAGTAGTTTTCTGTTCTAACGGTGGCTTTTAAATAGGTACAATAGATCAATATGAATATATATATATATATATATATATATATATATATATATATAGGGCGTTTCTGAAAGGTGTGTACATGGCTTTACCAGAGGTTCTCTGGCTCAAAATAAACCGTTTGACACCAATGTACCTATAACCAAAATTTTTCAAATTGTTCGGTTTTATTTGTCAGAATTATTTTGGTTTCGTATCGTTGACGGTTGTTAAAATATTATTTATTTGACAGTACCCTATGAAAGCGACTTTTCCTGGCATCAGAAATATGTCCACATTACACAGAAAAACGTCTTCGGAAGCAGATAACCAATATACAATATTTTTTTGGAAAGTTTGACGCCCTCTGGCGTCTTTATGGTGCACTTTTGGCTATAGGTAAATTGGTGTCCAAACGGTCTATTTTAGAGCCAGAGAAGCCTGGTAAAACCATGTAGACACCTTTCAGAAACACCCTGTATATATCTTGAGGCACATGGTAAATAAAGAGATAGGAAAAGACGCAGGAAAAATGCATGCCTTATTAGTGGATATTAAGCGACGTGCTGACAAAGTGGATAGAAAGCTGTTGTGAAGTAATGAGGCAGGAAGGGGGTAAGCGAAGATTTGGTAGCAGGGATAGAAGAACTTGTATAAAGAAACAAGATGTAGAACTAGAGGTGAAGGGAGGATAGGAACAGAGTTTTGGGTAACTAAGGGGCTTAGACAGGAGTGTGCATTAAGTCCAAGTGGAGCGTACAGAAAAGGCTGAGTTTTTTACAGCGCAATGGAATCTGTGCAGCTCCCTATTTGACCACGAGTATCCAGAAATACAAAAGATGGCCCTAGGAGTGATGTGTGCGTGTATAAAACCGCATTCGACAAGAAATACTGCAGGTCATTTGTAAGGGGTTACGTGTAAAATATTAAGGTAGATTAGAACACAAGGTTATATAACTCCTATAAAATACAAGAGCTACCACTTAGAGATCTCGGACGAGAAAACAATAGCCTCTCAATACAGCAATAAGAATGGTACAATATTCTGGATAGATTCGCTTGGATGAAATCCTTAATAAAACAACTGGCGATGTGGGTGCACGTAGTGTGGATACAGCGGAGTACACGTATATTTCACTGCATCAGTAGACAAATTTCACACTACAAGTGCAAATCAAAACCGGGATCAGCCTCTACCCGCACAATATTATAATCGAAATGGTGCGTTGCACAAACTGGATACTATCAGCGGAATGTTACGTAAGATCATGAAATAGAAAGAAGCCAACTAACTCCGGCTAGAGCTCACTATTAACACGTAGACGTCTGGGGCTGGCTGTATGACGAATACTAAAGTATGGTGATACCTTACAGTCATGGCTTACCCTCTCGCACCGAACGTAGAAAAATGACAAAAAGACTTTCGCCTAGGAGCGAGGACAAGAGTGGTTTTAGTTGGTAAACACTAGCGTTGGTTCTCAAACCGAAGAGAAAATCCAACACTACTAAGTTTCAGCAGACATAGAAAGTTGATGTTCAAAAAAAAAGTGAGATGTGCCAAAATGTAATGGTTGATTTTTCGAATCAAATCTAATCAAAAAGAAGAAAATACGAGAAAGTTTTGAAATTCTGATTCACCATGTTTTTTGGGCTGCTGGTCACCAATTTCTTTCCAAACAAAATGTAAATCGTCATCAGCAGCTCAAAAACCAAAACATCAATACTTCCCTATTTGCTCTTTTTGAACAGTACTTGTTTTGTTTTTTTTACAGTTTGTTCATCAATATTTTACTTCTAAATATTCAAATAATTTAGAAAATAGTTATCAGATATTGACAACAAAAAAAATTAATGATCGTTTAATTTGTTAACAATAAATATACGTACTATACATTTACATACTACTAACAAATCTGCCTAAACTTAAATTTTAATTAACAACGCAAATTTAAGTAAAATAATGCAAATTAGATAAAATAAACACCAGAAGCCATTATAGTATACTAATAGTAGTATCTCTAGAATGAAGAAAACTTTTTGGTGTATGAACTCATTAAAAATCTGTCCTTGCCAAAAAAATCTATTATTTTTTGAATGTCAGAAAAAAACCAGTTTTTGCACGAGTCCAATTAAGAGACTATTTAATTTGTATAAATTAGATCAGAAATTGAATTTTGAAATTATTAATTAAACGAGAAGAAAAAATCGCCAAACTTCTAATTAGCTAAGCCGGTTTCGAGAAATAAACAAAGTAATTAACATTACTGTAGTTTTTTTGAAAATAATAACATAAAATTAAAAGTGAATTTTTTTATAGTATGGACAAGTGGAGGTTAGTGTATTCACTTATGCATTTAATATTAATAGTTTTAAAAACCAGTAGCGCACAGCGTGACACATAACTGAAGACGTAATCGCTATCATCAATCAGCTCGAAAATACGTAACTAAAAATAAATTCGTTTCCGTTTAAACAAAAAGAAAAGAAGAAAAAGAAATTAAGTTTGAAAGATATTAATAGATTGGCGGATTCTTGATAGATCGATTTTTTGTTAACCGTTACTAATTTATATAAAAATCGTACAATTTGTGATGGCAGAAAAGCAATGTAGTTTAGAAATTACAGTTACAAAAATAAAATATACGAGAAGATAAAGAAACTAATTCTTTTGGTAATATGATTAATGGCGTTTGAAAGAAATTTGGATACCAATCGCGAATTAACCTTTTTGGTTTTTTGTGATTTATGGGTGATGTAATTTCAAATTGTTTAATTTTTTTTAAATCATCGCTCAAAACGTGCTATAAATTACGCTGATTATTTAATTTGTAATTACACGAATAACCTTAAAATATGTTTTATGTGTTGTTGAGTTTTCGATAATCAATTTGGAATTACGAACAAAATAAAAACCGACAGTGAAAAAACAGTACCACATCCTGAAGCATTTGGAATTGCCCGCCAAAATCAGTTTTCTAATTTCGACATATAAAGTGGCATTTTTTATAATCAAAGTAGGTGTCGAAATGGTCCCTTTTCGAACTAGTTACAAAAGCAAAAATTGTTCGCCACTTGTCAGATTGTTTTGACATAAGTTTTGGAAATGGTAACCATGGTCTAACCTAAGCTAACCCAACGTTAACTAACATAATCCAATTATTTTGGAGAGTGGCGGTGTATTTCTTTTTTGCTCCGTCCTTTCCCTTTCTTTCCCTCTTCTATTATCTTTTCGCTCTGTCCTTTCCTTTTCTTTCTTTTTAATTGTTATGTTTATTTCATGCCACATTTTTGGTTTTAGCATGTTGTCAGGTGTTTTTTTCTTTTGTTACTTTTTCTATATGTTTTCTTTGTTTCTTCCATCTCTCCACATTTAAACAAGGTGTGTTCTACGTCGTCTTCTTCTTTTACAAAACAGACATTCTCCATTTTGTCTTTTCCCTATTCTTTCTACATATTTCATTGAAACATCCATACATAACACTTACATCACAATACAATATCTAAAATGTACCATACGTATAAATAAATAAATAAATGAAACATCCATGTCCCCGACAGTATTTGTGTTAAGTAGTAGTTTACTTCACCTTCGTTTCTGTTAATTTATGTACCCACGTCCTTTTTTAGTCTTCTTGTCCATGATCCTTTGGTTCCATCTTTCCATTTCGTATCCCACTTAGCTATTGATTTTTTTCTTTTTTCTGTGTAATCTTTTGCTGTTTCCTTTTCCCTCTTCTAGTATAGATTTACTCTTTCTTCAACCATGATTTCACATGAGAGCATTACTGCTTCGTTTGATATGGTTTTATAACCACTCCATATTCTTAGAGCCATTTTTCTTTTAGTTCTTTTTATCTTCTCTCTGTTCCTTTTTATACATAAACCTGAGTGCCAAATTGATGCACCATATACGATTATGGACTGCATGATCATAAACAAAACTTTTCTGTTATTTAAAGCCTTGTTGCATACTTTTGTTTAAAGGATTTTCCTTGATCTATTGTCACCCCTAGATAGGTCACTTCAGGTACTGAGATTATTTCTTGGTCTTGCATATGGAATTTAATTTCGCTTTCTTGTTGAAAATAACTGCTGTAGTTTTTTGTGGTGCTATCTCGAAATTGTTTGATTTCATCCATAGATCGACCGCATGTAATGACTCACCTCCTTTAATTTCTAGTTCTTTGGTTTTGACTGCCACAATTATGTTGATGTCATGTGCATAGCAGATAATATTAACGTTCTCGGGAAATTGAATTTCCATCACCTCATCATACAGGATATGCCAGAGTGTAGGACCAAGTAATGAACCTTGGGGTACTCCTTCTCCACTCCCCAAGTTCTATTTCGACTTTCTTACATATTTGTATGTTTCTATTTGTAAGGTAAGATTCAAGTAACTGCTAATTTTGTATAATTTTTCCCCAGTTTGCCGTTTTTTTACGTCTACTAGAATTATGCCGCTTCAATCATTTTTTCGTATTCTTGTATAATCTAATGCCTTCTCAATTGCGTGTAGTGTAGTGTTCCTTTTCTGAATCCAAATTGATTGTGATGAAAATCCCCTTTTCTTTAATCTTTCATTAATTAGTGACTCCAACACTTTTCCTATCACGTTTATAAGGCTTATTGTCTCATTACTTCTCTTTTTCCTCCGTTTAGTTATAATCCTTTTAATCAGTTCTTTCTTCTTTTGTCCCTTTCCATCAATTATTTCTTCTAAATTCTCTATCCATTTCCAATCCCTTAAATCTTCCTTCCCATATTCCATTCATTCTTACAATTTCTGACTTTATTTGCTTAA